>QGMF01000381.1:0-34453 GCA_007821475.1 Lachnellula arida | reverse complement strand
AGAAGTCGTAATGCGTTTTTAAAAGTAATCTATGAAAACTTATCCGATTATTATAAAAACACTTATCTAAGGCTCTAATAGTAAATATAACCCTTAGAGGTTATTGCGCATTACGCTAGACTAGCGTGGTTGCCTTATAAAAGAGGGCATTCGAATAGAAGTCGCAATGCGTTTTTAAAATCGATAAAAGGTTATACATCGCATATTAATAGAAGAAAGAATATTATAAAAATAAGAATAAGAGTAAAATAAAAGTATAGCTACATTTTCTATTAGCCAAGGAGTTATTTAAATTTGTGGTTATAAATTAAAGAAAAGATTTATAATAAAAAATTAATTAATTTAATTAAAAATCCAAAAAGTGAGTGAAAACCTGAAAATCACAAAATAATATACATTATATACTAATAGAAGAGAGAATATTATAAAAGAAAGAGAAAGTATAGAAAAGAAGCCTAGCTAACTTTTCTATTAGCTAAGGGGTTATTTGCATTAGTGATTATAAAATAACACGAGAAGGAAAAATGAAAAAGTGGTGAAATGGTGTTAAAATCTCCTATATTCTCTTAGAGGCTTCGCAGAGAACACGGCGCCCGACCCACCTTTAAAAAATGCGCGTTGCCTACCTTAGCCTAGCCTGCACGCTAATTATCGTCGGGCCCCCGTGTTCTTAAGAAGCCGGCACGTGAGAGAAGCCTTGCCGGCGAGTGACTCGATTTGTTCCAGCAAAAAGGCTTTCTGGAACAAGAGTGCCGCATGGCTGCAGCTGGAGTAAGCAGCAAGCAAGCATTCACACATATACATCACATTAGCGTATATAGCCCAGGTATACTGTATGAGTAACCAAATTTCACACTCCGCAGTACGAGTATTGGAGTGGAAGTTTGTTAAGGGGCTACCACCCTACCTGGGCAACAGTACAGTGTTTATTGAAGAATATTTGGAACCTGTAGATGTTGTATTTATAATTATAATATAGTGCTATTTACCTACAGCTGTCGTTTCAAGAAGATTTCTATGTGTGATGTCCAACTGCTCTCTATTCGCCCCATTCCCTTTCCCTTTCCCTTACATTTTCCATCGTGAATTGCCATTTCCCGCGCTTTGCCTGCCACGACCACATCCACGTCAAGCTAAACCTATTTAATCTCGCTTAAACACTTTGTCGTGCCTGCCCTGTCAGGAAGGGAATTATATTATTTCGCGCGCAGCCCTTTCCATCCCTCCCTTCCCTTTCGACTTCACATCAACAACAAGATACGATCGAGTTCATCCAACTTCCCAACCTACCTCAACAATCCCCCAGACCTCTAGGGCACCAAGCTACCCTTACACACTCCCCCAATTTGTGCAAGAGTCAATCAACCCACCACACTCAGCTAAACGTCGACAATTTCTACACATTCTCAAGTCCTTCAGTCAAACAACCACCCACTCAATCCATCAACCATGTCTACCGTCGTGGAGAAAGTTACTGACACTGTCAACGACGTTACTGCCGCTCTTGGCAACACATCGATCTCTGACAAGCCGGCCGAAACCACCACTGGTGGAGACAGCAAGTCCACCAATGCTGCTCATAACGAAGCAGTCCTGGCCAGCGCTGCAGAGGGTCGCAGACTCTATATCGGTAACCTCGCGTATGCGACGACCGAGGGGGAGTTGACCGACTTCTTCAAGGGATACCTTATGTAAGTTGCTCCAATCTCCTTTCGACTACCTTGAGTTCTACCCCTTATCACATGTGAAGAGTTTAACATTGCAATCCCCTACTATCGTCTCCTGCCAGTAATTTGTCATTGTATTCCAGTGTTCAAATCTCAATTTACCTAAACTTGATCTACAGCTGCTGACATTTCGTGTCCCTACAGTGAATCCACCTCAATTCCCAAGAACCCACGCACCGACCGCCCCGTTGGATACGCTTTCGTTGACCTCTCCTCCCCAGGCGAGGCTGAGCGTGCCATCGCTGAGCTTTCAGGCCGCGAGATTCTTGAACGCAAGGTCTCAGTTCAACTCGCCCGCAAGCCTGAGCCAGCTGGTGAGAAGGGTGAGGCAACAAGCGGAGGAGATGCCTCTGGCGGTGAGGGCCGTCGCCGACAATCTGGCCGTGGACGTGGCCGAGGCCGTGGAAAGGGCGGTCGTGGAGGACGTGCTGCTCGTGGAGTAAGTGCTCAGATTCCGTTCTTGGTCGCCCCTGCTGACTTTATTTAGTCCAAAGGTGAGGAAGGCGCTGAGCTTCCAGCCACCACCACAACCACCGGCGAGGTCCTTCCTCTGACCGAAACTACCAACAAGGAGGGCACAGAGAAGACCGACAAGGACAACAAGGGTGCTCGTCCTCCACGCGAGCGCCGCGAGCGTGGCCCACCTGCCGATGGTATCCCATCCAAGAACAAGGTCATGGTGGCAAACCTCCCATATGATCTTTCCGAGGAGAAGGTAAATCCCCCGTTCTAGAACTTGATGTGCACTGCTGACTCTCGGTTACAGCTCAAGGAACTCTTCGATGCTTACGAGCCATCCTCTGCCAAGATCGCCCTTCGCCCAATTCCCCGCTTCATGGTTAAGAAGCTCCAGGCCCGTAACGAGCCCCGTAAGGGTCGTGGCTTCGGTTTTGTCACCCTTTCTTCCGAGGAGCAGCAGCAGAAGGCTGTCAACGAGATGAACGGAAAGGAGATTGAGGGCCGCGAAATTGCTGTTAAGGTCGCAATTGACAGCCCTGACAAGACCGACGATGATGCCAATACCCCAGCTGGTGAAGCCGCTGTCGAGGGTACCAATGGCGCCGCTGAGACTACTGCTGCTTAAGCGTAGTTTTGTATTACATATGTACGATGAGAGTGCTACATTTCGCAAGACAATCACAGATGCATTACTTTAACACGTGGCTTTTGGTCCCTTGTCTGGCGCTATATGGATACACTCTGGGATGGAGGCTGGATCTGCTTCTTTGATATTTCAATGCAAGTGGCCCGACTTTCAACGACTTTCTTTTAGGTGGAATATATGGGCTCGGTGGTGGAACTCTTCTTGACAGACAGAATTTTCAACCTGGGTTCATAGTTCTCGATGACTCTTTTCACAAAACCAATGTCTTATTACCATTTCTTGCGCATTCTCCGGGCTGTACACTAGATTTTCTTGATGTGCTCTCTGGGATGGGAACGGAATGGAAAAGTTAATTGATTCGTGATACCATTCTATCATTGATAGAAAAAGCAATAATAATGACTGCCCTATACAAAATGTGTGACTTTATACTCCAGACAGACCTTGAGACTGAATTTTGCATGTGATAAGATAGGTAGGTACTCAAAAAGGATATCTATCTGACACTCGAGTCCAGTTATGGTGTGCAGCCTCGTACTGTTCAGTATTGGCAGCCGCGCACGTCATTGGTCAAAGGCACTTGCACTGTTCCAATCCGAAACCAGGAACTTCAAACCTCCTTTTACGAGTAACTTTAATCGTCTGCCCGCCAGAGCCCCACAAAGGACCACGACTCCCCTCCTTTCGTAGCCTCATTCTCTGCTCTGCCACACTCACCAATTTAATTTGACATTGCTTCGATTCTAACCCTGCAACCCATTATTTCAACGTGGAACAGAGCAAGGACGGAATAAGCATGGCCAGCAGCAAAGCCATGTGGGAGGTGGATCCGGAGACGCGATCAAAAGTACCCTCCCTCTCTCCCCCATGCCCCTCCCGATACCCTCCTCCCTTTACTAACAAACCCTCCCAGCTCCTCGAGATCCAAAAGACATCCTCAAACGACCGCTGCTGTGATTGTGGCGCGCCCTCCCCGCAATGGGCATCCCCCAAATTCGGTGTCTTCATCTGCCTTTCCTGCGCGGGCGTTCATCGAGGATTAGGCGTACATATTAGTTTTGTGCGGAGTATTACCATGGATGCTTTTAAGGCGCAGGAGATAGATCGGATGAGGGAGGGGGGAAATAAGACGTGGAGGGACTTCTTTGATGATGCGGAGGCCAATAAGATGGCGGGGATAAGGTTCGTACTCCCTGAATGCGCTCACTAAATACCATAATTGCTATATTCCAATTAGGGAATTAAGAGAGAGTATAAATACATTGTGCTGACATGAAAGCAGTTGGGATGACGCTACAATCGCAGAGCGCTACTCCGGCGAAGTTGGCGATGAGTACAAAGACCGCCTCACCGCAAAAGCAGAAAATAAACCCTACGTTCCCTCTGTCAAACCCGCTCCATCCTCTTCAACCTTCACTCCCTCTGCATCCTCCGGCAGCCAAACTCCCCAAGGCGCCCGAACCCAATCCCCCGCACGAGCAGGCAAAGCAAAAGTAGACGACAAATACTTTGCCGGGCTCGGCGCAGCTAATGCCTCGAGACCGGCAGATCTACCGCCCAGCCAAGGAGGAAAATACTCTGGTTTCGGCAGCGCGCCTCCTGAGCCTGCGAGACAGGATAAGATGCCTGGTTTTGATGATCTGCAGAAGGATCCCGTGGCTGCGTTGACAAAGGGTTTTGGGTGGTTTACGACGACGGTGGGAAAGACGGCTAAGAGTGTTAATGATGGGTATATCCAACCTACGGCTGCAAAGGTATATCCCCCCCACCTTTCCCGTTCATTACCCCACCCTTGTTGAAGTTCCGCAACTAATTGACATAAATCCAGATCGCGGAAACGGACCTAGCAGCCCAAGCACGCATCACAGCCGCGAACGTTGCTAAAGGTGCACAGACAGGCGCTAAATCGGCAGCAGATGGTTTCAATCGCTTTGTCGAGGGCAATGATATTGGGGGTGCTGGTGGGGGTGGGAGAGGGAAATATAGACAGACGCCGTTGGATGAGAGTAAGAAAGATTTTTGGGATAGTTTTGCAGACGCTGGGGCTACAAGAGAAAGTAAACCTAGTGCAATTGGAACGAGTGCTGTGAAGAAGGGGAATGGTGGGCCAGGGGGTCCTCCTGGAAAGAAGGATGATGATTGGGATAAGTGGTGAGGAGTGGGCGGAGACTGCATTTTGACTTTCATGATGATGGGTACTGGACTGGGATGGAGCGTTGTATTATAAGCAATAACAGGTGAGTTGGAATAGGCATTATATGTATATGGAAGCGGGCCGGGCCTTGGTAAATGCAATTATAAAGAAGTGTTTTAATCAGCTGCTATGCAATATTGGAGTATATGGTCTCCCTTGGCCTGGCTGTAAGCAATACTGATTTCCGTCCTTTCATTCCTTTCATTGCCCATCTTGAGTAGAGCAATATATACTCTCAATAATTGTCTTATATCTGACTTGGCCTTGAACTTAGACTTGGCTAACCTTGTTTAGGATATATTGCTATCCGCTCTGGCTGGTGAGGCTTTCCTTTTAGAATTACGCTTTTGTTTCTCTGCACACTGTCGCTTGTTTAGCTTTTACTCACTTTATTCATGCATTCATGCATCCATTCATATTACATTCTTCCAATCATGAAGTTCTCTCTTGTTTCTAGCCTCACTCTAGGGCTCTCAAAATTGCAGGTGGCGATGGCCAGATACGTGATGTATGTGGACCAGTAAGTCCCCCTCCTCTGCCTTAAGAATGACAGAGACTAAAGAAGATAGATATCATCTTACCGAGCTTCCAAACAAAACAGTCACGGCGGGCGCTGATACTGTCATCATGGCTTTCGCCAACTCTGCCCTCTTCACCACGTCCCCCCGGGGAAAATACACCCCTTTCGAGTCTGTGGATACAATGAGAGCTCGATTCGACGACGGCGCTAAAATCATGGTTGCTATCGGCGGCTGGGGAGACACAGCGGGATTCTCAGCAGGCGCTGTCTCTGACTCTTCTCGCTCGTTATACGCAAAGAACGTTGCCGCAATGGTCAACGATCTCGGCTTCGATGGAGTGGACATCGACTGGGAATACCCGGGCGGGGATGGAGCTGATTACAAGCAAAGCGGCACCACAAACAACAAGAAGGTATCCCAGATCGACACCTATCCTCTTCTGCTGGCGGAAATCAGGAGCGCCCTTGGCGAAGACAGACTGCTTTCTCTCGCCGTACCAGGTCTGGAGCGCAACATGATCGCCTTTACGCCCGCTACAGCGCCCTCGATATGGAAATCTGTGGACTTTGTCAGCGTCATGGCGTACAATCTCATGAACCGCCGCGACACCATCACCAAGCACCACACGGATGTCAAGGGGTCGCTAGCCGCCATCACCCACTATCTCGATGTCATCTCGCTGCCGGCCGAGAAAGCGAACCTTGGATTCGAATTCAACGCCCATTATTTCACCGCCGACCCCGCGTCCCCCTGCTCCAACGGTCTCGGCTGCAAGACTGTTCTTTTAGAGAACCCTGCGGATGGAAGGGATTTGGGCAAGAGCGGCGCCATTACATTCGAGTCCTCGAATTTCGTAAACGCGCCCATGGACCTGATTGAGGCTATGGATGGCCTCTGTGGCGAGAGCGGGTCACGGAAGTGCAGGGCTGGCGCCTGTTGCAGCTCTTCTGGATTCTGGTAAATACAAGCCTTCACCCTCGAACCATCCATCTACTCTATGCATGAAGAACCAATTTAATAATAAAAACAGCGGAACAACTCCAGATTCCTGCAGATCCAACTGCCTCCACGACTACATATCCTGTACCTCCACCTCCACCTTCGAAACAGCCATAGCGAACGGCGTCACGGACGAAGATGCGGGAGGGGAATATTACTACGATAAGCAGAATAACGTGTTCTGGACGTGGGATACGCCTGCGCTGATCGCGAGGAAGTTTACGGAGATTGTGCGGGCGAAGGGGTTGGGTGGTGTGATGGCGTGGGCGGCGGGGGAGGATGGTCATGATTGGAGCCATGTGCTTGCGCTGCAGAAAGGGGTTGCGGATATGTGAGTGTAGGTATCTGCCTAGCAGGCACGGCACAACACCTTGCTCTAATCCATACTAATATTAGTAAAGAATATATTCCTGGGTCTCGACTCTCGAGATGCCGATGGTGCACCTGTCCACAGCTCTATCATTTAGGCCGCGCAAGCACTCGTGCTCTAGGTGCCTAATACTCTATACGGTGCAAATCCAAGTCTCGTAAGTAGTTCAACGAGAAACAAACAAGCGCATCGTGATAGTTTGGAGGCCCAAAGCTCCAGAATTGCGGGGTGTGCTTGATCATCAATCGCACCTGCTGGGTGTCGCTTCGTGATGGTCGCCGGTGATTCTTCATATTTCCTTTCGGGTTTTCGAGAACGGAGGTGGAGTATATTTGGGAAGGCCAATATATGTATGTACTAGCGCGTTTTAACTGTAAGAAATTCTCAGATGGATACAATTTAAATATCGACGCATAAGAGCTGAGTGGCCTGCCATGACTGGGAGCGGCTCAATATTGGAATGGTTTACCGTGTGTTTGTTTGGTAGTTTGGAGTATAGCTATTTGGACTAGTTTAAAACTCGTCTTGGATACTCGTATATACTGCTCTGGGTCTTAAGAGTAAGATTCTTTTTTAGGCAATTTGGACTGGAATAACGATACGATTGTCACGATGCTGCTTTCTACTAGTAGTACATGTATTAGCAAAGCAAATTGCTATCACTAGCCTCTGAATTATCCTTTGCTGAATGACACAAAAAGTTATGATCATGATTATTTTTGATCTGAGAGGACCCTCCTTATATAGACCTATATAGACAGAAGGTTTGTTAACAAGATAATCCACGATCTCAACATATTTAACCCTATGCCTCATCTTGTTTGCGTAAATATCAGATGTCGAGCACTAGATTTCAAAAACTCCAATCCTCGCACAATTTTCTACTGTACTACAAGCCCTCCTCATCCGAAACCCAAACCGCCACAACCAGTCCAAACTTACCGTAAACGGCACAGCTCATGTTCAACCCTCCTCAACTCATCTTCCGATCTTTCACGTCCACAAGAATCAAATCGCGTCTTCGCAGCAAGCCTCAACAATCTCAATGCCTCCTTTAATGCCAGCCCGGTGTGAGAAGGCAGGTGTTTTTGCGGGTAACAGTCACAATAGAGCATCTCTTTCTTATGACCATTGAGTATGCAATCATCGACGCCGACAGGCCAAGCGCTTGCAACGATCTTGTCGCGTCCCTGTTGTTCTGGTTCTGGCTGGTAGTATTTTTTCTCCACGCAGAGAGACAGTCGGACGGCGTTAAGGAGAGGGGTATGGTCCAGGTGGTAGGGCGGCAGCATTGGCGAGTAATGCGGGATCGTTGCCTCGTGTAGGAAATATATCTCTCCTTCTTTGAGTTTTTCCAAGCGGGGTTGAGGCCGCGGTTGCAAGTCGTGCTGCTGCACGTAGTTGAGTAGGAGACAGGTCATGCGCTCTCTGAAGCTTGCTTCGTTACTGCTGGGCCTGCAATGTCGCTCGGTCATGCCTCTGGGGCTTTCGGGTCTCTGCTGAGGTGAAGAAAGCGTAGACATCCTGTTATTGATAGCTCGAAACAATTTTGAGTTGGAAAATGGAGAATTCAGAGTTAGGTATACCGCGCAATGTTATTTGTTGTCGTGGGACGTTTGTACGGTATGATAGGCTGTGACATCTCATGAAGCTTGCTTTAATACTCATAAGATGTCCAGAGGGAACAGACTTGCCTGTGACTACGCAAAGGCTGTGTTTGGATAGGGAATCGTACGTTGGAATATGACTGGCCTGCAGCGTTTGGAACGAGTTGAGCTGAGTTGAGTCAGAGTTAATATTCAACTCATTGAGCTATTCGGATGGAGTATGTACTTGAGAAGACTCAGCTCTTTCGATGATTTGAGTGTTCATGCCATGCTCGACGCTGAATCCGCAAGTAGCGAATTCTTGACATTCCGCGTGGCATTGCCTTGGGTATCTTTGTAAAGTGTCGCGCATAGTGGGAGATTGTCAGAGGATGGTGCCAGGGCTATACGTCCGTCATAGGAGGATCGACCGGGGCCACTGTGCTTTGAAGTATTGACATTGGGCGCTGAGGGAAGTGTAATTAAATGTTGGAGAATTGACCAATGGACCGCTTTGACAGTAGAACTCGAGCAGCGCAGCAGTGTATTAGTGCTTGCGCGGCCCAAAATGACGGGGCCGTAGACAGACCGGCATCGGGAGACCCAGGAATATATTCTATACATCAGACAACCTTTACTAGTATAAGGCACTCTGCCAGGCTTTGAGTTAGGGGTAAGAGATGTTGGAAGCAGAGTCATACAAGTGTAATGGCCTGTCCACCACCGGTTCGCCATGAGGCTGAACCCCATCCTTTGAAACCCATATTGAGACAATCTTGCACTCATCCTCACTTATCTATCTAATGGCTGACCCTAGTAAGCTTTTAAGGCCTATTCCAACTTCTGGAACACGACTCTAGGATCTTTCTTCTGTTAAACCATACTCGATAATATCTTCCGCAAAATGTAGATATTACTCCCCAACACTTGTGGAGTAAGATATTGAAATAAATTCATCATAAATATAAAGATGTTGGTTCACACAGAATTTAGGGCACGCCCAGCTCGAGGTCGCCCAGCGCAGACAATTGAAAGCGTGAAAACAAAGGAATCGACATAAGCTTCCAGCCCGCTCACCATCTACCTCTTCCGGTACCACTGTTAGTGAATATAAGTCAAGATCAAATGGGTAAATTCTGGAAAGGATATGACATGAGGATCAGGGTTCAAATTGTGGACAATGCTTTATGAGATTTGTTCTTGCTTATCCCTTGCCCTTGGCACGATTCATTGGCCCCCAATTCTCCCGTGGATTCAGCTGATACCTAACGATTTTCTTGGCATCTTTCTCCTTTCCCAGCGTTTCGTCAAACACAACTTCGAGCTTCTTTTTCGAGTTCGAAGCGTCCCGTTCATCCTGCGCTTTGTCTACTCCGCCGACATCAACTCCTCCGTTTTCGGCCCCTTGTGTACCCTTGGGCTCGCCAAGCTTCAGGATTTTGTAACCGGCTGTATCTTTCCTAACAGCGCCTTCCTTGATTGGTGCCTTCTGTTTTTCCCACTCTCTCATAACTTCCCAGATAACTTCCCACGGTGCATCGGTTTTGATAGTTCCACCCTTCGTATGACTTCTCGTGACTCGATATCCAAGATGTCTCAGTGCTCCGCGAAGCGCATTCTCATGAGGTGTAACACAATGAATGACCTTTGCAAGGGCGGATGGAATGAAGAAAAATGGGAAGTGATCAATAGCTGCGGGGTCGTATCTATGCGTCTTTGCGGTTGCCGTTGGGGAGTTCGGGTCTTCATCCAATGCTGGGAGGTTCTCTTCAAGCGCAACAGTAAGCATACCTTCGATCCGGTCGTAAGTTCGATATGTGTCTTTGGAGATGCTAGGTAGCCCGTCCAGGATTTTCTTAATAAATGTTGGGGAGTGGAGCGGACCAGCGTACATAGGTCCTGCCATATGAGTTTTCATACCACAATGACTGCAGTTCTCATTCGCAGTGGGCGCCACTCCAAATACATGCTTCCAGAAATGACCTTTGCCGCTCTTGTTCGGCGCGAGCTTGTTCCTGCCCAACATTTGCGTCGTCCATGCTCCGCAGCCGTTATCACAATTATATACCACCATAGTCTTGCCAGCTAGAAATTTGACATCTGCTGGAGATTTATGGATTCTGACAAACACTCGAGCATAAAAGTCGATAGACAGGGAGAGGAGCGGCTCCATGGCCAAGCCATATCGGGCGGCAGAAGAAGCAATGGCGTGTAAAATGAGGCGAAGCCCACCTTCATGAGACTGCATGCCCTTGATAGGAATACCTCCATATAAAGAAAAGGCTTTCTCAGGATAACCATTCGAAGCCCAGACCCCAGCATCCGTGCATGTAACACATAAAAGCCCTCCATCTTCCCGGACAGACTGAACCGCAGCATCTAAGAATGGTGCAGCTGTGCCGTATGGATCGAGGTCGATTACATCGTACTTTGTCCTTGGGTTTGCTGGGCTGTTCCGCTCTTTGGATTCTCCATGTGCCACGCTGTACATGTGGGACAAGGCATTGCCAGTCACGGCTTCAATTTTATCGTCTAACTTGTTGTGCTTCACATTCATCTTGATCATCTTCGTAGCATCCGGTAATAAGTCATTTGCTGTAACCAAAGTGGTAAAAGGGATCTCTTGAGAATATCTCAGGGCTCGCAAACCAGTCGCTGAGAGCGCATCGAGGATTGTGAATGTCACCTTGGGAGTATTGGCGGGACGTTCTCCGGTCGTACCTGTAGTATCTGGAGCAGGAGGATGGTCTTTCGACTCGGATTCAGCTGTATTCGAAACATCTGGTACCTGGGGCGTCGTCTGAGCTGGATCCTCAACAGACAATTGATGTTCAATAGCCCCTTGTTCCTCTCCAACCTGGACACCCGACTCGCCGCCGACTTCATGTGGGGCTACTACTTTCGTGTTTGCGGATTCGATATTCGGGGTTTGATCCGTTTCGTCGAGTTTTCCAGCTTTCCGCGGGGCTTCGCCAACATCATCTTCCCCACGCTTTCGCTTCTTCTCTTTCTTTTTCGCAAGCAGCTTCTGTCGAGATTTCTGTGCATTCTTCTGCTTCCTCTCAACAACCTCCTCGCCATATGCCTTGATTGCCAGAACGCTTAGATCTCGATTGAATTGTTGGATGGGATTGTAGAAAACCGATTGGGCTTGGTTCTCTCCCCGAGGAGAGGTTTGAGGGGTCTTCGTCGCAGAAGCAGGTATGAGGATGTGTGCCAGTCCTTCCTTGATTGTCGAATATTCATTGCCATCATGAAGGATGTGCTGATCGGGAGCTGGGGTGGCAGTGATATCTGGAAGTGGGTTCGAGGCCATTTTGTGTGAGGAAAGCCGATGGGCCCTTTGAAGTTGGAAGGATTTCGTGGCTACAATCACATGTCTTCGGAAAGCCCTACATACGGTTGTTGGGAATAGTTGCATACGTCGTTGGACTCCTTTGAAGATTTGAAGATTGGGAATTTTGGTGCGAGGCGAGGCTGAATATTTTTTGGATCACCAGGCTAGGCCGGGCAGGATGACCCGGAGCGGGAAAACCATTTCTCCGGCCTCGCTTCGGCCCCTTTTTATTCTTTGTCTTTACATGGTCTCTTCTGACTCGTTTGCAAAAACAACATTTCCATTCTCTGGGAGAGTATCAACCCCATCTTTGGAATCAAAAAGATGAGGAATATCACAATGCTACTTATCAATCAAGCTATTCCGTGGTTTACGGATGTTCTACAGTCTGTGAAACATTCTTCCCAGCCCGAGGAACCGAAGGCGGGTAACATTGATGTACAAGAGAAATACCGTATTATTTAGGATATAAGACCAGTCCCCATATAGTTGACTTTTAATGTCCCACGCCAGCTGGCACATTATAAACAAGACCATGTCCTAACTAAGGTCTACCCCCTCGGAAAAGTTAGTAGACCAGGTCCTTTATATTGATTAATACGGTAGGCCCAAATCCACATTCGTCATCTTCACGCCCCCGGATATTGTAACATTTGAAATTGCAAACACTTCTTAATTGCCTGCTAGACAGGCCTGGCTCTCATCCTGTAAGTTTGGGTAGAAAACTCGCATAGATTTAGCAAACAAGGTGCTAATTGAGTGGCTCCGATAGCCGTTTGTGACCTAAAGTCATTGTTTATATAACACAACAACCCCCACTCCAAATCCAACTGAAACAGTCATTTTCCCTCCTCACTCCTTTGCTCTCCCCATTAGTCTGAGTAGCTATAGATGATTGGCGCCCGTCTCAATTTCAATAACGCCTCTCTGAATGATGTCAAGTCCTCTGGATTACTGTGAGTCCAACTCACGCTAGTACCAGGCCCAAATTCCTTCTGATTGTAAACATCGGTTACTGTGACGCCGCACATGATGCTATATTCAAAGGTAGCAGGGTCTTGGGTCGCGAGGGTCTTGTAGGATGTGATAGTAAGTTCAATGTTGGATAATGGGGGATTGCCGGATACGATTCAAACCAACCCAGCGCGCCCAGACAAAGGGCCGATTGATAGCATCTCAAGTGTCTTTATTGGGGCACCTAGACTTTTGAATAGATTTGTGCTGCTATAATTGTTGCCTTGCAGGTCTTCCTGGAGCCAGTTGCGCAGCAGTCGTTCCAGTCGCGGTTGGTTGCCATTGGAAGACATGGGTTGTAGTGAGATGGGGGATTGGGACAACTTCTCCGGCTGTCGATTCGTGGGGTTAATGGTTGGGAAGTAGAGTGGAAAGCAACAATATCGACACTTAAGTGGAGACTTTCTATACTGGTTGAACTGTAAGCTACACTGGTTCAACTGTAAGCTCGACAATTATATAGGCCAGTCTTGATTGCTACAGAACAAAACAAAGGTCTGATGTAAATTGAAATGACAGTCAAATGTGCTGTACTTTTAAATCAGCATTTGCACTGAGGTATGAATACAAAGACGAAGAGAGTCAGAAAGTCAGTCATGCTGTGGTAGAAATTATTATCAAATCCATGCAGCGTATATGAAAATACTTGAACGACTCAGGTCGACTTAAATAGACTGAAGTATACTAAATTGTAAGTTTTTCGAGCCTTAGTTGAGTTGAGTTTTAACCCTGACTTAACGGAACTCAACTCATTTCACTCGCTAGATCCATACAATTGAAATTGGCATAGCGAGACCACACATGAAAACCGTTTGAGACCCTGTGAATCAGAGTGATTGTTGGGACATCAGGTTTGCCGGGACTTAGTCGGCTCTCTGCAATCCCGGATTTTTATTTCCGGTTGTTGTCCTTTAAACATCTGGCATTCCTGTCACCTTCCTCGCCGTTCTCCTCATAAATTTGTATTTTGTGAAATTGATAGGGGATCTCGGCGATATGCTACCCTGGCGCAAGTTCGCTGCCATGTCATTTCTGGGGCCGAATTGGTAAAGATACACAATTACTTTTTATATACATGAATATTCCTCCGCCTACCCTACACTAATATCTTGAATGTGGCCTGGATAAATGAAAATCTTCATGGGGACCAGAAAAGGCATCCTCCAGCGAGCGTACCAAAGAAAAGTGTTCAGACAAGAAGAAATATCAGACAATGACACGGAAGTACAATCCAGTAAGCCACGAGTACCTATAACCTACAACCGAAACCCCCCGGTCGGCTCTGGCAACGGCGTCAACGAAACAGATTTACCCTCCGGCCACACAGCCGTGCTGCTCGCCTGTCCCAGCGCAACACTATAAATCTCGAAACTCTTCCCTGCCGTCGCAGTACCCGAAAACCAGCTCTGAGTGCTAGTTCCAATATTAGGCTCAATACATTGCTCAATAATGGCATTGAGATCCGGCTGGCATTGGCCCTGCTGCTGATTTCCGTTGTCGTTTACTTGCGCGATGAGTCCGAGGGGGAGCATGACAGTCAGGAAACAATCCTCGCCTGATAATTGTGCTGCTCCGGAGCCGGGGGGGATGGAAGAGGGGAGTTGGCAAGAGCCGGTTTGTGAGGCGCAGAGTGCGGTGGAGAGGATGCTCAGGAGACCGGGGATATCTGTGCGTTGGTTGTTGTTGAGGACGAATTCCATCTTTGGTACTGCGAAGGAGTTCTCGCCACTGATATCCTTCAGGCAGTTTACGGAGTCTGCTGTTCCGGTCGGTGTGGGGGCAGAAGTGGAGCTAGTAGAGGGTATTACGGATGGCAATCCGATACCTGTGCCTGAGGGCGCTGGAAAGAGGGTCGATGTTGGGTTTAGGGAGGAGTGTCTGGCACCATTGCCATTGATGGGACGCAGTCCTGCTTGGTAGAATTGGAAGGCGTGGTCGCCATTCCAGAACCCGGCGTTAGGACCGTTCTGAACGCAGTCTTGCACTATGTTTATTGTTGAGTTCCAGCACTCTTGTTGTTCGACATCGGTCGCCGGGGTGGCGCGGTACAGGTAGGCTTCTGCTTGGAAGGGGAGGGCGACTGCCATTTCACAACCCGAACCAGAATCGGTGACTGTCGCGACTGCTACGCCTGAAGGAAGTCCAGGGGGCAGAGAGCATTGGTTTGTACAGCTCATCTGTCGCAGCTCTAAAAGGAGGCTGTTGATATCCGTCGTCGTCGTTTCGTTGATGACATATTTCTTGTCTGTTGCGTAATTGGGTACGGTGTTTTCCTGGCAGGAAGGCGAGGCAATGGGGACTGCGCTCTGGGTCTTCAGACCTGCACTACTTGAAGATGCCGTCGAGCCCGTTTCTGAGCGTGTTGATACTTGCGATGAGGTAGGAAGGTTTGAAGCCGTTTGTGAGCCTGAAACGGACTGTGACGGGGCAGAGTTTGTACTCGAGCCAGTATGCGAGCCTGAAACGGATTGCGACGAAGCAGAATTTGTACTGGAACCCGTTTGTGAGCCAGTTGTTACCCCGGACGAGGTAGAAGCATCCGTCGGTGGTGGAGCAGCAATACTGAGCACTGTTCTTACAGCACAAAGAGCACCCGAGCTCGAGCTCGAACTGGAACTGGAAGTCGAACTTGCGCTAGAAGCCGGACTCTTTGAGGCACCAGAAGAAGCACCAGCCTGAGTACTCCCACCACCCCCGCCACCCCCAACAGGGACAATTGGTACAATCGGCGGCGGCGAAATAGGAGCAGGAACCGGAAAATGGGGGATAAGCCCGAGAGGGAACCAAGCCGCTCCGCCAGCAAATATAATCAGAGGAATGAGTCCATGGCTACCATCACTAGTAGTGATCGTTGTCTGCGCTGTGACAGACGTATATGCAGGAAGGATTGTAGGGATGAATGATGCCGTTTCAGTTACTCCGCTAATTGTGGCGATGACCACGGAGGGTGTTGGCGTTTGAGTGGGGGTACTGACTGAGCCGCCGCCAGGGAGAAGGGTGGAGCTCGAGCTCTTTGCTCCTGATGGTGCAGATTGAGTAGAACCAGTCCCATGAGAACTTGCCTGGGATTTTGTATTCGATGCAGTGGTTTCCGTGTCAGGAGCACCGCTTGTCGATGAAGATGTTGAATTGCTACTTGAACTTTCAGAATGATGACCTGAAGTGGAGCGATCAGAGTTGCTTGATGAAATGGTTCCAGGAGCACCTGAAGAAGAGGAAGCCGTTCCACTGTTGGAGGCCTGAGTTTTGAAGCTGGAAGAAGCCTTGCCGCTAGATATCGAATGTGACTCGGTGTTTGTTCCAGTTCCAGTGGCAGAATTCGTATTGGCACTATCCGTGCTAGAAGAGGAGCTCTTGCCCACAGACGTAGAGAACGTCGAGGAACCCGTGGCAGAGACTTGAGGGGTTCGAGAACTAGCAGAGCTCTTGCTATCAGAGCTTGAGGAGAAGGCACTTTTGCTAGTCCCACTCCTTAGAGCCGATGAGCTGCTAGTTAGACCTCCAGTTGGTGGTAATACCGTAGTCGTTCCATCCACATCCAAGGCTCCGCTAGATCCGAATGATACGGTATGTGATCCAATTGTATACTCTGCCGTCCCTGGGGTGATTGAGGTGCTTCCAAAGAATAATACCGCATCATCGCCTGTGGCCACAAGTCCAGAGGCTAGAGTAACTGTCTCGTAGCTGGCCGTTGTTGTTGCTTTTCCGGTGTGGGATTTACTTGAAGAAACATGTCCAGAAGAAGAAGCTGTAGTACTTTCCGAGAACGTACTTGAGCTTTGTGAAGAATCTGAAGTATCTGTTTTTTTGGCGTGGGAGCTGCTGGAGGAAGTAGCCTCGGAAGAAAGTTTAGTACTTTCGGAGGAAGTAGTTTGACTTGATGAGAAACTTGAAGTTTGTATAGCGGCAGAAGTAGCCAATTCCGTGAAGTAAAACAGGCCAAGAAGGACGCTACCGCTATTCAACAGCTTCATGATTGTTGGTAGATAACAAGGTATCAATATCAACGACCGAAAGGTGACTGCTCTGAAGTGACTGGAAGGAAACGAAAAGAACTGTCTGGATGGTGTATGTTTTATAAAGACATCAACGGGGTAGTAGGAATAGAAGTAGTAACTTGCTGAATACGACAATTAGATTGAGAGGCCAAAAACTATAAATAAGAGCCGAACATAACTGAAGCTTGATGGTGTTACTAAAATCCTTAGCTATCAGCAGTTCTTTAGCTGAGTCAGCCCGTATCTTGTTTTGCGCTGTTTTTGTGCTTTCGATGTCCATCATCTAAATCCTGTGGACACCGATCAAGTAGTACGAGGAACTTTCCATCAATGAGCTTGTTTGAATTCTAACCCGCATGTAGTTGTGTGAAATTGGATGTATAAAGAGGTAAAGGTCTCGAGCAATGAATTGAGTAAGGATTTCCACCACACCTATCCCGGGGTGAGGCATGACAGTAGTGTCGAGCCTTGCTCCCGAATAGGAATAGGTAGCCCGGCAACTACCTTATTACAAGGTCGTACAGCCATAAGGCTGAAACAGTGGTCTACCCGTCAGGGGAGAGACGCAGAAGATCGCCCTTAAAGGGACGTTCGTTGGGCTGAAAAAGATTTGCGATTATTTTAACCTTTCTTAGCTGGGACACCGGGTGGGAGAAGTTTTCAATGTCGTACCTAGTCTCTAGTTTGGCGCTATAAGTACACGTGATACGGGTAGCTCCACCCCCTTCTCTGCCACAAGCGCAATGTTTCTGCTGTAGGCAACGTCAGCCCACATATTCGGGCCATGAAAGGATCATGATCATGCCGCAGCGGTGTCCGTCTGATAATGATCTTCTGCAGTGACTTAGCTTGCACAGCTGGGACAGTTGACATTGGGAAGCCGATTCGGGAATTTTCGAAAACATGCTGAGGGAGACACAGTCAGCTTCGATTGAGAATCGAGACGGCTTCCTTTCCAGGACCTCGTACACGGGAAGAATGCGGCCTTAATCTTGAGTTATTATTAGGGTGATGGCGTCCTGTACTGTCGTATGATGATGACTAGACTGTACGGAGTATATCTTAAAGATATAAAGTTGCGTTATGCCTCCGCCCCTAGTAGCTCTTCCATCTTCTACTCAATCATTGACTGATAGTTCTTTGAATTGGTCGCGCCTATAGCCTTATCACCATGCATCTTTTTTCGTATTCTTCACTGCTCTTTTCAATCTTTGTACTTGATCATGTACTTGGGGCCGACATTACAGAATACAGAGCCATCTACGCGAACAATCCTGCTCGCCCGAAGGGACCCCTAACAAGTCCCGCCATCGACGCTCTCCCATCTTACGACACTATCAGGGTCGCTACTATCCACTACCAATACGATAACAATGATCGCGATGTACCTCAAGTAAGTGCCGAGTTGTCGGCCATGCAACACATTTTCCAGCAGTACGGCGCTTCAGTCCGTGACATCCCGATCCCCAAAGGTTCAAACGCCCAGTCGGAGCTCGAAACGCAAATAACAGCACTTTTCCAAGGTTTGAGTGGGCCTGGATCACTCGTCATCATTATATACGGAGGGCATGGTAATAGAGGCGGCACATGGACATCGTAAGTCATATCATCGAATATCTGACCGCTTCAGTCAGAAGTCAACGCTTTTGAGATCCAAATCTGACCTTGTTTAGATCTGGCTTCTCGGTAGACTGGAAAAGCATCGACACCAACATCATAGCTGGGACAGACATCGACACTTTCCAGATCATCGACGCCTGTCACGCTGGCAGCTTCTTGCCTACGCCAGAAGAGGCGAATCTGATGATGTACAACGGCCGTGGAGCTTTCGACGTATTAACGTCTTCGACTGCCCTATCTGCGGCTGGGGTCAACCAGCTCGCTTTTACCAAGGCTGTCATTCATACGCTGGCGCCCGCAAACGGCGCTGTTCCGGCCAATTTTACTCCGGCGAGTCTTTATCAAGCGCTTCCAGTTGTGAATGAGGCTTTTGCGGAATTAACCGGGGACGGAGCCATGAAAAGCGCTATCCTTTCAGGATCTTATGTACCTCAGTTTTTCGCGCGGGCGAGTACCGCCTCGTGGTCACGCAAGATTAGCGTTGTGGGCTGTTGAGTGCGAATGGTCGACGGTGTGGGGGGCTTGCTGTGCTTCTTTATCAAAGAGGGTACAGGTTATTGTAATAGACCTCAGTCTCAGGGGCTTACATGTCAAGCTTCGTATGGCGTTTCTTGAGAAGTCTTCAACGGAATTCGGTTGTAAAAATATCTGATTGTACATTTCCTCGGGACTCGACCATATGCTGATTCCTGCTGTTGTGACGTGAAAATGTGAAAATCAACCCAATGTACCGCAGTAAAACTACTTGGTACTGACTATCCTAACCATTGGACATGGGCATGGGTTGTAATGTTACGACCACATGTGACCCCTCCTTCTGGCAAGCAATGCTGAACATTTCGTGATGAGCTATCAAGCGGTCTGTGTATGTCGCAGCTCTGTAAAGCGAGAAGCAGTTGTTAAGCTTTGGACATTTGTCCAGCTCAGAAGAGAAAGATCTCTGATAGCGTCTGTTCGGATTTCCATGCCTCACCCTTCATCAACCCATGTAGGTAGCAACCACCAATGAAACGGTAAAGCCCTGGGACTGTGTGAACTGGCCGTAGCATAAATGGGAGGTCCGATCCCTGAAACATAAACACCTCATCTATATCAGAACACGCGTGCGGGACAAGGCCAACAAAACCTCGCGTGGTTTTGCAGAACACATATTCAGGCATCAGACCGATCCACGCGCGACCCCAGGAGTTCAAATTCGGCAATTTTAGATCATTTGAAGAATTGGTGAAGATGCTCTTTGCTTCTTTGTATTGTTGTATTGCATCAGGGATAGAAGTCTCTGTCCGGTTGAGGTGATCGGCAATGAGTGTTCTGCAATGGACTTCAAGCCATGCTTGGCCTGTAAAGTAAAGATCGCCGTCCGTGACTGCTTCAATTTGTTGAAAGTACTTGCGGGATGCGGCAGCAACACTAGAAAAACCGAACTCGGAGATATCATCATAAAGCTTCACAACGGATTCCAACTTATCTACACGGAACCCTGTCACTTTGAGCACTTTATCAGCTCCGTCGACCAGTGAAATATAGGCTTTCGAATTTACTCGGCCGTCAAAACCGCCAGAATATTGGTTATAAGCCCAGCCGAGCTTTAGCCAATGTCTTTCTGCTGACCGCTGTTGAGTCCAGTCAGGTACCCAAGAAGGAAGTGCTAGGTTTCGAACTTCCGAAGGCAGTTTCGTAGCATGGAAGAGGAGATCCATGCCTTGTCCTTTCTCCACCAGTTTTCTCCCGAATCTTAGATCTGTCTGGTACGGAGTCTCCTCGTAATCGGGGGGAAACTCCTCGAGGTTGATATCTGCTGCAAGGCCAACCAAGGCATAAATTCGATCTTGTGGTTTGGTTGCTTCGTTTCGAGGAAACATCCCTAATAGCATTATGATCGGTGTTGTCGATGGCTTAACCCCATCAAGAGCAAAAATCATCCGTTCTAATGCTGGGTACAAATCCCGGTGCTCACGGCAGGACATTCAATGTGACTTCCTTTTGGAGTGGCCGGGGGTATGCACTCAATATCTCTCCTGAGAAGTCCCAACCTTTCTGCGACAACTGACCGGGTCAGGCGCATTTCTAGCATGAGGGCTAGACTCACGGCGGCATGCCGAGCCTTACTGAAATCAAAGTTCCAGATCTGATAATGATTGTTACTTAGAAGCAAATCGAATATTACTGCCATGTCGGCAAATAACCCCCATCTTGACTCCCAGTTGCCACAGAAAAAATCGTATATCGCGGGCGTAAGCAACCTCCTGAATGACCCAAATTCTCAAGAACCATGGCCGGCAAAGGAAACCCACCAGAGCGCTCCACTCTACGGCGTCGGGTGCAGGCAGCCCATTAGAGAGGAAGTTCTCCGGTGACACTTCCATCTCCCGAATGCAAGCAAGATCTACTTTCCCAAGACTCTCTAGTAATTCTGGTAGCATCTCACTACCGTCCGCCTCTACTCCAAGATCCACCAGGACTTTTCGCGCATAGGTGTAAATCATCGGCATAAGCGCTACTTGCATACCCTTCTCCTTGTTGTCTGCTTGGTTGATGCAAAGGCCGTCTGCCCAGAGCTTGCGAGTCCGGTCTGAGTATCTTAGACGGACCAAAGCGTTGTATAACGATTGTGTTATTGACATCTGACAACCGTCTAAAAGGATGAAGCAAGGTTTAGAATCGCCTCCCCAGGTGTACGAGATTGCTTCAAACCCCTTTTCTGGGATATTGGTATGCTGAAGCGTGCCTCTTAGCGGTTCGCATGGGCTTCCAGGGAAGAGAGTGAGCAGGCGGATGGCACCTTGTCCGTCTAGGGGTCGGTATACGAAAGGTGAGCTGAAAAACTCTTGTATCAAGAGATTTTCGAGTTCAAGAAGTATAGGATCCGATACTGTGTCTTCGACGCGGAGATTTTGTTGATCTGGCGCGTCCATAATGTGCCTCAACAAGGCATCAGCTGTGGCTGGTGACAAAGTCCTAGAGAATGCCTCATACACTCTAGTTATTTCTGCAGCCAGCTCATAGAACACAGCATCTTCGTAGAGAGGTAACGTACTCATATTAATAATTCCAGATACTCCGTAGAGACGAGAGATCAATGTCGGGGTAAGAAGATTGAAGGAAATTGCCCGACGAGGCAGAGAAATTAGGCTACAGTAAATACCCCGCCCCCTTTTCGCCTCAGTCACGTGTAGTGTAAATCCTCCCAAACGCGATTCATCGAGGTTGAAATTGAAAACATTCTGTTTTATGTCAGTTTCTTCTGATCCTTTTACTTTGTGGAGAGAAACATACCCGAGAGCAAATTCTACAGTTGCATGTGCTGACACTCTTCAATTCCAGGACCTTGATGCTCAACTTGAAGGCTGCGCAGTGGCAATTTCCGTAGTAGGTTTTCAATTCTGATTCAGTGTCAGTCATCTCTGGAATATCTCCTCTGGAAGACTGCTTAACTTTTCTCCTAGGTTCAAGGAAATAATAAAGATATATTTTAAAACTGCGAGAAGGGGTGAATGCGGGGTGCTATTAGTCTGCTGTTGCTGATTGGTCCTGTGCGACGACTGGTTGCTTAAGAGGATCTTGATCATATTTTTACAAGATTGTTTACATATTTGGGGCGATACATTTGAGGATATATTTCGCGTTCGAAAGCACATATACCGGTTGGGGAGTGGGGTGGGAGTGTAGGAGATCCTCGTGATTTGTCAACTCCCTAAAGCAGTCTCGAAAAAGTTCAATTTAGCTACGCCAGTACACATTTTGATATTTTTAGTTGTTTGTTTTTGTTCTCTTCTTCAAAGTCCACAACCTGATTTCTACGGTCTGCAGGATATCGTACACGTGAGTATGGTCACGTGTACGTGATTCCCTACAGATTCCGTCCCCGCAAATAATGTCTCCGAAGTCTCATGGGAAACACAGGTTTCATCGCTCTCCGATGATGATGCTCTACCCGGTGACAAATGTGACGTAGG
The DNA here is from genome assembly GCA_007821475.1 of Lachnellula arida. NCBI lineage: Eukaryota > Fungi > Ascomycota > Leotiomycetes > Helotiales > Lachnaceae > Lachnellula > Lachnellula arida. The sequence goes on along the minus strand of QGMF01000381.1, from coordinate 12,026 downwards.
CAAAACATAGATAGACAGGCATAAAGCTGAGAGGCATTCCGGAACCCAGATCCCTTCTCAAACCGTCATTGCATTTCCAACTCGGCAGACCCGGTGAACTACGAGTGAAAGCAAGCCACATATGTGCTATACGGTCACTGATTAAGAGCCACATGTGAAGGGGATGTAGCTGGACGGCGTTTACTGTACCTCCGTAGAACACTCTGATGACCGGCAACATAGTAGTGTCCGCCTCCGCCTCACTGTTCGGTATTCTGAGAGCTAACATCACGGATACTCTGTACTGTTTGACATAGAGGGAGGGTAATTTGATTGGCGGGAGCTAGAACAATCTATGCAAAGTATGTACTGCTTCCGAAATCTCTACAACTCGGCAAGTTGAGCTCGCCCAAACAACCTAGCTTGAGTTAGCAATGATGGGAAGGTGCTGAAGCAATACTCCGTACTCCGTACCCCCAAGACACGGCCACGGCCCCACGGCCAGCAAGGGGGTGGCGCTTATCCGATAAGAAACAAAGCGAGTCTTAGAATAGAACAGCATCACGTGATTGTGACTGCTTTCATCCAAAATGTTTCCAAGTTCTAAAAGATTGGTTCTGAATCAATAATAGGTACCTAGGTATGTCTTATTCTACCTACCTAGGTAGGTGTTCTTGTACAGTACCCCTATGTCTACATATGCACCACCAAGATTCGGATTCGGAGTTGGTCTCTGTTGGCAATCTAGGCACGTGTCGCAATCCTTGGGGCTCCCACTCCTCTTATCCTCCTGCATGGAAACATGCACGCCATCATCACATAGCTTTATCAGTGCAAGCTTCCCTTCCCTTTATACAAACCCCCCGCGGTCAACTCGCAATCTCCCTCCTACTCTTTCTCCTCCCACACCAAGCTCGTGCTCGCCTCATAGGTGGGCTATATCCGTCTGATGACCGAGGTCATGGGCGATCCCGCCATGGGAATGGCTGTGTGATTACGGCTGGGCCTTGCCTTGCCTTGCCTTGCCTTGCTCACGGGCGCAGTGGTTTGTGCCAACTTGGCTTGCCTTGCTTGCTCCTGGTTATCCGACGTGTGTAAATAAGAGCCAACGCGTCCCCTCCACTCCCCTCTCCCCCTTCTATCATATCATATCATTTCAAGTAATCCAACAAAGAAAGCATCATCCATAAACAGCTCTCGATATCCTTCTCTCCTTGTTTCAATAGACGGATAATTGCATTCACTTGCTAATTACCCAGACGACTCTCTTTATCTTCAGCCTCGCCTGACTCATTCGCCGGGTCTATCGAACGCACTCATCTCCCTCGTACATTCATACCTTATCTCTTTGTCTTGCGGCTTCAAGCTCGTCATTTACCATACCCATACCATACCATTCACCACCACTTGATTGTGTTGGTCTGCGCCTTCCTCATTTCCTGCGAATCGAGTCATTCGGCGAAACTTGCTACTTCCCTCGTTTCGACATTCGGTCTCTTATTAACACCCTCCCTCCTACTTCTACTCTTTTAAGAATTATACCCAAAGAACGAAATTGCAATCACAATTTATCATACGCCTTGCTAGTTGACTGGATTCCTTTCTGAATCACCGAGAACAAAGAAGATTCACGATTAGAGCATTCGTTGACTCATATCAAATCAAAGAAGCATATATCAACAGAGCTTCCACTGCAAACAGCTTCTAACCAACCCACCATCCTCTATTCTACACAAACTTACGGTTCTACCCTAACAAATATGTCTTCCACTTCAACCACCGACTCCACATCCCCCATCCAACACCGCGACATCCGCTCTGCTGCTCAAGGATTCAAGCGCGACAAGGACGCCAATACGAAGTGGGCCAACGGCATCCGACCTGGAGCCGGCGTATCTTTCAAGAACCTTTACAACGACGAACTCATCAGCGGAAGTGAGGCCCAGTCTGAGAAGGTTCGGCCACATAAACAATGGTCCCAAAAGTATGTTTCCCTAGTTTCTCCATGCAGTGAAAGAAAGCTAAATGAACTCTTCTCCAGCTCGAACGGCAACCACAAGACCCACGCAAACAAGAACCCTAAGCCGACATCACATGCTACATATATCTTTGGTGGTGCCTCCGGCCGTCTTGACCGTAAAGTCGATGCTTCTCTCGAAGTTAACGACCACGCCACTTCCACACTCTCCAAGTCCCTCTTCGATCTCCTGCCCCAACATGCCAACAACACCAACGGATCCATCCAAACTGCTCTTCGTGACGTGAGTGGCGATGCCGGCGTCATCTACAGCTTCGACAACAAGGCCAGCCCCAGCGGCTCTGTAGCACTCGGAAACCTAGTTGAGAAGGCAGAGAAGAAGTGGATGAACGAGCAAACTGAGCGTATCGTACAGGGCGAGTATGAGGTCTTGGATGGGGAGGGAGAGACTACCGTTCTCAAGGGCAAGAAGAAGAGCCCAAAGCAGAAGGCTGCCAAGATCCTAGCCCAGGACGTCGTTGAGGATGATGGTTTTGAGCTCATCTGAGTTATGGGCTGAGCTGTGGTTGGATGAGACGATTTGTCATGAGCATGAGCTACCTTGACGGTACCTATTTTTCCAAGGTTTTGCTTAGGGTGTTCGGAGGCGTTGCATGGTAATAGCTTACTCTGATATGGGAAGGATAGCTTACCTTTTTCTTTGTCTTCTCTTGCAGGTGTAGACATACAGGGACGGTACACAGGACGGTCGGTTTCGGTGTTAGGTTGCATGGCATAGCCTACCCAGTGCGGGAAGGATGGCTCACCAGGATTACAGCACTTAGATGTCCCAATACTCATACGCAAAGATAATTATTATTAAATGACTATCCAGAATACCGAGCTCTTGGTGACATTGCTCGTGCTGAATACACAAAGCGGCACTCTTATCAACAACTTCTGATGCCCCGCAGCGCCTGACATCCTAGAAATCGGTGCTGCTCTTTCTGTCCACCGCGAGCCTGGTACAAGTGATTTGATAACGTGAGACTGGCACAAGTGACTTGCTTCGCCTCTGAGTGAGACCTGGGCAAAGTCTCACCCCGCCACGTGACATTATCAGGCCAACCTCAGGAGCAAGTGATACTAATCATTTTCCCATACGAGGAGTCCTCTCCTTCACTACTAAGTCTCATATCCCAAAGCCCTTCAACCTTCATTCTCTTAGATCTGCAGCCACGGCTTCAGTTCCATGCACGAGCAGTATCATGTGACTCTCTCTCAATCGGGCTAGTGTCTTGGCATGACTCCCCTGAAACAACCCCCCCCTCCCCGCCCCTGCTACCTTCTCTCTCAAATTATCTCGCAAACAACGCGAAAAGGCAGGCAATATCCTAGATATGGTATTCTATGCGTACATATAACTGGGTGTAGCAATTTCCCTTCGGTTTCGCGGGCTGGAATGCTAAGCTGAAAACGGCTGTAGTATTTTCCTTGTCCATGTCTGGAAGTCTCCATGCATATATGCTTGTATTCCAATTCTGATTTCTGTACATGGCGGGGCGGTTATAGATTTACCTCTTCTATTTTGGGGGTTGATTTGTTATCTTTATTGCCGAATTTCCTAATCTGTCGAATTTCTTTTCTCTACAACCTATTCCCAATTGCAGGCTGAATTGACTGGAATTTGAGGCCAATAATTCAATTTTTTTTTTTTTTTTGGATAACACCGTCTATAGTGAACAGCAGTTTATTTTGTAGGTGTTTTGTTTACCAGGTCTACATTTACTTGTTTGCGGACATTTTCCAGGTTCCAAATCTTTCGGTTTCGTCAAGTCCCCAAACTTTTGTCCTAAAACGGCATATCTTTATTTTCCGGTCTTGCTGCATCTCAACCAAAGGAGTTCTCTTTGTCTTCAGTTTTCTTTAGGGCACGAATACCAAAGTTGTGGACTTATTCTATCAATTCCATATTATCACCTAGACTTTCCAAATCGGAGACCAAACCTCCAAGATGCCCCCAAAGTATTCGGATGGGATCTGGGATCTTGATATCCCTACCCCACTCTCCCAAAAATGGTCGTCGCATCTTCAACCCTATCCCAAGGTACCTCTTCCATTCGAGGATAGTTTGCAGTTTAGCAACGTCGACTACATGCGGTCTACGAAGCCAGCGGAAGCCAGACATAAAATCAACAAGCACTTCTTGCCAGAGCTTCCCAAGGCGCCGACGTGGTCGAAAGGGGAGAAGTGGAAGCTGGGCAATAATCGGAGTAGAGGTCAGGACCATGAGTTCATAACAGATCTTCCGTGTGCCCCGGGTATTGCATGGAAGATTGGACATTCGAAATACAGCTTTGATAACGAAGTGACTGATGCCATTCGGGACCTGTGGCACCAAGCAGACACTTATTGGATTGCCGGTAAGTTTAACATTGCTCTTGGATGCAGTGGTGTTTTCCAGGAAGATTGACTGCTAAGAACTGAAATAGTTGCGTGCCAGATCTATGGAGACGGCTCTTGGTGGCCTTGGGTAAAGGCGCAGCACTTGGTGTTCTTCCGAGATGTCATCTCTCGGGACGGCACGAAGCGGGATGAGAATGGGAAGAAGATACCGAAACATCCTCGCCACGATCTTTACATGCGACTCAATGGGCAAATCCGGCATATCCCAAAGGATATATCTGAAGTAAGTATTGAACGTGCTGGGTCATATTGTTATGTGGTCTAAGTTATTCTTTCAAGTGAGTAATGCTGACTGGGAGGCCTAATAAAAGTGGCTTCATACCGGATATATCTCGACAATTAATGGAATCAAGCGTCCGACCAAGCCAATGATTCGCTCAAACATCTCTCAGCAGCTACTAGTTCAACACCAATTCGTCAACCACTTCATGCTTCAAGTCACTGCTGATCTTTACTCTATCTTCCTAGTCCTCTACATTCTGAAAGACGACGGAAACTTCCACGAGGGTGTCCTAGGCCGCGGAGACCCCAGCAGATGCAACATCGCTCTAGTCCTAGGAAGTAACCGCATATACTCCCCTCTACTCCCCTATTTAAAAGGAAAACCCGAAACTCCCAACCTCAACATCGCAATCAAAATCGATTGGGACACGGCCGCCGATGCAGAGGGACGGTCCAAAAACCCAGCAAAGAAGAACAACCCTTTCTTCCATCCCTATCGAATGGATTTCGAGGATGTAGGAGTCCCCAAACCTCTCATACCCCACCCAAAGATTCCCATCCCCACAGATAGCCAACTGCAGGAGGTCGCGTGGCTGGAGATCACGTATGAATCTGTGCCTGAGGGGGCTTCAAAACCCGTCAGCCAGCTGCCACCTTCCCTTCCAGCATCCCCGACGGTTTTCAATTTCCAGATTCCCGAGGATCTAAGACCGTACCTGAATGGTAGCTTGAAGAGGAAGTGAGAGAAGTATGTAGACCCGGATTACACGTTTATGGGTGGCTGGTGTCCTAAATTCGGCGAGTGGCGGAAAAAAGAACTCGTAAGTCCCTCCATTCCCTTGTCTTCCTCAACCCACTCATTTCATTCAATCACATCCTAACAACACCACAGCAACACGCCGCAGACAAACTCAACGTCCCCTACCCCTCCGGCGCAGACTACACAACCCTAGACCAAGCCCTCGTTCCATCGCTCAAGAAAGCCTTCCGCGCAAAGCGCCAGGCGTTCTGGGACAAGGCGCGCCTGGAATGGGATAGGCAGCAGGCGGCGCTGGATAGGAAGTGGTGGCAGAGCCAGGTGGCGGAGGCGCGGAAGCGGAAGAGCGTGTTGGGGGGAAAGACGCCTAGGAAGAAGCAGAAGAGGGATCATAGCGTGGTGAAGGAGGAAGAAGAAGATGGCGATGATGGGATCTAATTGATGGGAGACTAGGAGTGGATTTTGGTGGGTTTCCTACGTATCTTGGTAGGTAATGTGAAGTGCTCTTTAGAGGATCCTAGCAAATGGGTTGGGGGAATAGCAGGTGGGTGACTTCTTAGACGGGTTGTCAAGACTTACCCCGCGTACCTTTAGTCGAGCACCTCAAATATTGTAATATTCCAACACCCAGAATGTAAAACCAAGCGGCGCACTTCACACAGCTCAAGCAGGATATCTTATTCTACATGTCATATCTTTCACCCTAACTTTCAGATGCAAATGATCTGCCTTGGTTGTAAAATATAACACTACACAAGTAATATTATGAAACTCGTTACGCGAAAAAGGCGGGGTAAACTTATTAAAGGGGGATGGATATAGCTGATGCTTTTACAGTAGTCAATCAATCCTGCATCATTACAAAACACACAGATCCCGAAACCACGAACTTTCAAGAAGATACTGGTGCATGAGAAACGGTATTTCAATACGCACTATCAAATGTCCCGAGCTAAGGCCCTGCAGGCCTGTCTGTAGTGTAACATATAGTAATCTTCGATATCGTCATGTTAGTATTTCTGCTTACTATTGGTCCGGATATATTGCTCAATGGTCTGTAGGTATGTTTGGGGACACAGCAGGGCTCGATTGTGCATGATGGCGTGGGAATGTTGAGATCTCAACGATCGATGGCTGCATGCAGTATGCTATTGGTTCAGCCGGTGGGTGTGAGAGTTAGTACACGGGGTATGCAGCTGCTGCTAATGGATGCATGGTTTCAACTTTGGCGGGTTTGAGGCAGAGGCGATGGACTCGGTCTAGATCTGTGCTGGTGATCTTTGGATTTCTCAAGGTTGTGGGGGGTTTTTTTTTTGTAAAATCACAAGGAAGGTGTTTATTCTTGATTGCAGAAAGACGTTGATTTTTTGATTTTTATGTACATTCTCCTAGCTCCGTTCCGTAACGCAGAGGTATTGTGCTGGCCATATTGTATCTAGGTAGTAAGTCCAGGTACTGTCTTCGAAGTTAGAATTTGCATGTAATGCAGGAACAAATTTTCAATGCTTACTAGCCGAGTATCGTTTTCTCAAATATGAGTGGTGCTATCCAATCTGATCATCCAGTAGTCGCCTTGATAGAAAGCGTGACGGGTATAGCTGCAGTGTCACCAACATGCACCGGAATCCCAATGACATGGCCAAGCGGGTCGGTGCCAACACCAGAATCATCCGGCGCTGCAACAGACCATGTTCCATCTGTACCCTCAAGGACCAAATTTCCATTCACAGACTAGAAACCGGATGGTGAATTAGCTTCAGCTTCAGCTTCCCCTTCAATACCAGAACCAGGAATAGGAAAGGAATTCACATCGCAACATTTGATCAGGATCCAGAGTAACTTACAGAGAAAGAACTCGCGGATAGCGCTGCAGACGAGTCACCACATGCTAATATCCCGCCTACCGCCGCATTGCAGCCGTAGTACCCGTGCAGAGACGCATAGTCCTCGGTGGTTGGCGCGCTGCGGAAGGGGTAGCTGGGTCCGGGGTGCGAGAAGTTTCCGTAGCCTGTGAGACTGCCGATTGTTGCACCGGTTGAGTTGACGACGGTGATGACGAGGAATGAGGGGAGGGTGGCGGCGCTGGTGAGAGTGAGGAGGCTGGCGGATAGGGCGAGGGCGAGGGCGAGGAGGGTTTGGGGAAACATGGTTGGGGTGCTGAAAGGAGGGCGTGGTTGGTGATGAGTTCTGTTGGTTGTATGTTGGGGTGTTGGATGGCTTTTCGTCTTAGCTTGCTCCTTTGTAATTGAGGTGATGGAAGAGAAGTTTGGATCAGGGTGCTCTTGTTGCGGAGGGGGAACTGGCGTATTTTTGTTGCTGTGTGGAAGTAGAACCTGTTGTACTACCATATGTGAGAAGTGTTTGATAACCTGCGGCTACCTTAATTAAATGCAAGTTGGGACCAGCAGGAATGCAAGGTACCTAGGTAGGGTAGGGATGTTGTACGACAAGCTAAACTAGCGTGTGAATATGGTACATTTAATCTTTGTATGAATTATACAGCGGTGTAGTTTTACCCTATGTGAATAGGCATATGTGAATATTCTGGACTCTTCGCTCATATAATACCTGGATAAACATCAGAAAGTTGTAACTTGTAATGAGATGAACAGGTATGTAAGTTGTTCGAGATTGTTCAGACAAGAGGATCTCCAGGTTCCCAATAAACTTCCTCCTGGGTCCTTCTTCGTATGTGGACATGTACCATACTATATAGGCCTTCCAATATTCCACTCCTCGTGGAGCGCTTTGAGGAGAGGCACAGCCGAGGAGGACCATAAATCTCCATTCGTTTTCTAGTTTCGAGCCCATTCAAGCAGACGACCAGGTCACAATCTCTTTCTTCAATTATCAGGATCTTTCCGCTCTTTTCTCCCACACAAGTTCAATCTCCTCCCCCTCCACTTTTGAGTTGAACCACTCGTAAATTCCAATTTCCTCTTGCACAGCTCTCGCTCCTCTTAACACGTCACTCAATACCAGCCGCTCAGTCGCCATATATAATTCAGTCATTGCAAGATTCTTCGCAATGCAAGATCTTGAACCTGCTCCAAAGGCAAAGAATGACCTCTGAGCTTCTGGCGTTGCATCGATCCATCTCTCAGGCTGAAACGAGCGCGGATTTGGGAAAATGGCCGAGTTAAAGTGAAGTTCGTATGCTGAGCAGCCAACGATCGTGCCAGCGGGGAAGTGAACTCCTTTGAAGGTCCAATCGCCCGCTGGAACGACGTGCGGGAGGCGAGTGGGGTTCGCCATGCTGATGCGGAGGCCTTCTCTGACTACAGCAGAGAGAAATGGAAGTGATTGAATTTCTTGTCTCTGGGGGCCATCATTGTCAAGAAGTTCTTTCCGCAAAACGTCGTATCTAATCGTTGTCAGATGAATCCACTGGAAAGGGAAGAGCAGCTTACGCATCAGGATGCAAAGTCAATTGCCTGAAGATTGTCGCCAGATTCATTCCAGAGGAATCCGTTCCGGCAAAAAGAAGATCCTTGCACTGAGCCTTCACCTCTGTTTGCTCCAGAAGTCCCAGTTCCATCAACCTTCCTGGATAATTTAGTGAACCTTTAGCTGGGGTGTTTTTGACCAGGCCCTCTACAAATCGATCCACAACCGCCATACTCTCACTGGTATGTTCATCTGGGAAGAACTTCTCACTCGCCCACTCCACACACGTGAAGAGTGAGTTCGGAAGGTAGAAAAACCTGCCTACCGCAACAAAAGCATCTACAAACGCACTTGCGCTCAACTTGCTACTCTTTTCGGAAGTCCCATTGTAGTTCTCGCGGAACAAATGAGTCGACACCGCATCCACCGCCAGACTCCGCGTCAGATTCAACACGTTCACAGTCCCTCGGGCTTCTTTCTCTTCCTTCATCCTTTCAACCATACGATCGACGCACCCATACAGCGCCGCCTCGTTCTCTCTAATGCTCTTTGTTGAGAACAGTGGGACCACAGCCTTTGCTCTCGGCGCACGGTAATCCATGTCTGTGGTTGAGAAAATGGTCTTGTGCCCATCAATGTCGAAATTAGAATAGCATGCGGCTTTAGGGAAACCGCCTTTGGTAACATAGATTGCGGGAATACAATTTAGGTCGCTGATATCGACCTCATTGGGTGAGACGCGCAGCAGAGGACCATGTTTTGCGTGCAGGGCGTGAATGACCGACGCTTCATCGCCGATATAAGAGTGGTACCAAAGCCATAATGAGGTGAGTCTGGGCAAGACTGGTCCTGGTATATGGGAAATGGGGTGTAAATAGATACGGTAGATGGATAGGGATAGGAGGAGTGTAGCTGCTATGGTGGGAAACGTCAATAAGGGGTGAGCGAGCGTGCTGCTTAATATGAGATCCAAGAGACCCATGGTGATGGTTAGAGGGAACAATGGGCTCAGTTGATGTAATTTGGAGTTTATTGATCATGAATGAAGTGAGCCTTGGATTTATATCGGGGTAATGACTCAAAGCGAAGTTTTATGGCTTATCTTATCAGCCCCTATACCGCTTAATAGTCGGTTCGTCCCGCTCACTGTCGGGGGAAGCGAACGCCAGAAGTAAGGCTAGAAACCATACCAAAAGCGCGATTTTATACTTAAGAAATATGAAATAAAACTTATATAACTCTACCACCTAATCAATTCATAGCTAATTAAGGTAATACGACAATTTGGAGGCTCTTTGTCACTGTGTGAAACCTTTTCCTTAGAAGATAACACATGCAGGGATTACAGGGCAGTACAGGGCAGGCTCGGCACCAAGCGAAGCAGTGAGGCGGCGCCGCCGCATCATCAGGCAAAAGCTCATTCTGGAAGGCCGCATGCCTGGGTACGTACCTACAGTATCTCTTCATCGCATCGTGACCTGAAGCACTGCAATGTCCTCCAACCCGATGCTTCTTTCCCATCCACTATGGGCTCCCAGGATACCTTAATAGTGGATGACTGCGTAGCCGGCCTGATTGCCTTCGGGAATAGCGCCATCCCGTTCCTGGTCTTCGTGACCAGCTACGGCTACCCGATCTATGAAGCGATACCTTCGGGCCATCACGGAAATGGCCAAGCAGTCAGGGAACGCATATTTGGCGAACAGGATGTACCAAGGACAGCGATTGCCATTCGTGACGAAATTGTCTCCATCACGGCTTCACTGTTGCTCTTGCAGAGACAATTATTGGCAGCCTCAGAAGATGACCCCACGCGCGAGGTGTTGATCCATCAAGATATACTCATTGCGGCATTGACGCGGTGCGTCGATACCTATTCGCATTTTGAACGGCGACACTTTGTTGCGAGGGGGGAAGAAAAGTCCCAAATGGTACATGATCGAAGGGCTTTCGAAGGTCGTCCAATGGAAAACATCTTAGCGGGCCTACAGCAATACTCGTTATTATTGAATTTTGCCCTTGTCGAAATGGGAAGGTAGGAAAACACCTGTTCTGAAGCTTACACCTGCTTTGAAGCTGACACAGTGCAAAGCCCAGCAATACGAGAAGTAGATTGTGCAGTAACAGAGCTACCAAGTTTTCAATCAACACCGCTGCGGAAACCCGTACTCACTGATCTTGCATCCTTTGCTCAACGATCGCTTCCAACTAAACGTTCCAATCTTTTCAACATGAGTTGGTATACCCTTGATTCTCATGGATATCCCTTGTGGGAAAATTCATCCGCTAGTTTGTCCCCCTTTCAGACGTTCACTGCTACAACCTGTTTGCCTCATTCGAGATATTTTGGGGTGCCTTCAGACCAAGATAGTCCTCCTCGCAGTTGGCCAACAGATCCTCAGATCCAGGCCCATGTCAATAGCAAAGTGGGAAAAAACCTAAAAATGTGGCATGAGAGAGATGCAAAAGAGCGAAAGATTGTGCTTTTGGGTGAGCTAATGACACCCATCGTGACCCATGGGAAATCTTGCACATTCTAATGTCCCAAGGTGACCGTGAAAGTATCCAGAACATGTTGAAACAGATAAAAAAGGCCTATAAACTAGATCCCAACACTTCCCCTAGAAACGAGTTCCGCTATACGGTGCTTAATTATCTACTGCGTGAGTTGGAGCTTGCGGTTCGGAAAGTAGATAAAACGCACTGGGAGCAGGACCAGAACGTCGAAACAAACGTAAGGGTTTACTTTACTCTTGGTCGCGTATCCTAGCATTTTCAATTGACCATCAATAGGTATGGGCTGTACTGCTATGCACACAGGACGAACTGCAGCCCGGAGAGCCAATCCCAACACACCTCTTACCAACGTTCACCAACCTCTGGAACGACGACGAAGTAAAACAGGCTCTACAAGAGCGTTCCCAAAGCGTCTTTGAGACCTTCGAATAGTAAGTCATGTCACTCACATAATCCACATCCATATCCATATCCACATCCGCTTTGCCTTTCTCTATCGTGTGTGCTCCGCTCACTCAAACCAAGTTTCTTCCAAGACCTACCCCGAATCATCAGGGAAGACTACATGCCCAACAACGACGACATAATCCAATTCGACACCACACTCCCCAACCACACGTTCACCGAGCTCGCGCTCAGAACCAACTCTCAACTCTACCGCCTCCTCGACATCCGACCCGGCGGCGAACGGAGAAAAGTCATCCACCTCCTAGACAACGTAACGGCCGTTCTCTTCCTAGC
>QGMF01000380.1:0-34455 GCA_007821475.1 Lachnellula arida | reverse complement strand
CTAGTCTATCTTTATCTATTATAGAGACACTAATATAAGAGGTCTTATAAAGTGAAATATAGTAGTGAAGTGTGAAGAAAAAGATAATAATTAATAATATAACTATAATAGATTTAGGGAAGTAATATAATACTAAGCTAGGCTTATAATAATCGCGTAGTATAATATTAGAGTTTAGTATATAAGTGAAGTAAAAGTGGGGGAGAATATATCTTGTCATGATCTAAAGGAGAAAGGAAGAAGAAGAAGAGAGAAGCGATGAAACGCGTAATATATATATAATATGGCTTAGATAAGCACCTTGGCGCCAGGTCTCATGACCGCCCAGCTCACGTGGTGTCCAAATACCACGACAGGCTCGTAATAATTGCTGGAGTTCTTGAAGCTGATGCGCCCGGCGCCGTGGAATTCTTCGTGGACCAGAATCGTGGTAACATTCTGCTACTTTGGCATGGGCGAGAATAGTATAGTGGGAGCAGGCGATACTGTACGCGCCTCGAGGCCACCGGTTGTGTTGTGGTATGCGGGATAGTTACCTTTATCGTTGCCGGCTGGTTAGTAGGAATACTGCATGGCCCCTAATTCTACTCAGCAGAGAGTAAATATGTCCTCAACTATGTTTTGCGTTGAGCATGACTGCAGTCTGCAGTCAGCAGTGCAATACGTTCCTCGCCACACATTTTCAGTGTTACCCCAAGATACAAGATATAGTATATGAATGCTGACACCAAAACAATTGAGCCGCATACGCTGATAATGAGTGAGTGCCAAGTTCGAAAGTCGGTGTAGTGAACTTCGCATGCCAATTCTCATATCAACGGCGGGAGCATCGTTACACTTAAGTGCCCGAAAGGCTTGCTTGAAGACAAGGCTTTCACCGGTGCTGATATGGGCACATCCTGCGGCTTACGGAAAGTGAGGCTGTCCTCAATTGACATTGGTGAAGATTTCGCTAGGCGATATTGGGCGCCCGTAAGGTGTGTGAACATCGGGCATCGCTGCATATGTAAGAATGACATTTGCGGAACTCTTTTGAAACACAGTGTAGTATTGCCTCACTGCTTTGATACGGTAGAGAAGATCACGTCCCACTTTTTGAGGTTCAATAATCAGGTTGATAAACACTCGTGGGGCCGAAAACCGAAAAACTCTGCGAAGATTTGGGGTCGATAATGGCTTGAAGATCTCAAATCCATAAGTTTCTCGGCCCGGAATTACAATGCCACCCTTTAGTTACCCCTTGAAGCGAGCATATGAATGCGAAGTGCCGTCGATTCCTAAATTCGGCCAAGGCATATCGCAGCCTTGTCATGTCAGCGCTCACCCGAACCTCAACACCAAACGACAGAAACCCACCGAAATGCAGGTTTCGGGCCATCTCAATATGTATGAAGGGTCATTCAACCTTTCGGATGTCCATAATCAACCCGAGCAGGCATCTTTGAGAGTTAATGCGGACCCTCGTCTAACATATACCAAGGGAACTCGTCTATGTTCAATGGAGGATAGGCCTTCAGTCACAAACAATTCGCTGAATACTCTAGGGCTTCCAAGATCTGTCAAACCCTTCGCTTCCAACGACAGTCGAACAAGAAGTGATCCTTTCTGGAACTTGTCTTCCAAGGAGGCAACGCCAACTTCGGGGTCATACACTCTTGGGTCTGGTTCATCGATAGGAGAACGAGCAGAATGGATATTCGATACTGGTCCCGCACTTGATGCTTATTCGTATCAAAACCTTTCCGGAATTTGTACCGAAGAAGACATATCGCACGTTACGGGTAATACTGGCCATGGAGGCAACTTTGGCTCTTGGAATAGTTGCTTTGAAGGTCCGGATATTCCCTCGAGTAGTCCCACCTCAACGAAGGATTGCAACAACGCAGGACCAACTCACACATACAATCCGGACTTCTACATAGAGGCGCCGAATATGAACTGTGAGTGCATGAGACATTCCACCTTGCTGAAGATTCTGACTGGTGCAGGGACCCCAGAGACTACTATTACAAACCACCTCGGTTACGATCCATCATCTTACGGGCATAATATATGTGAGGAACAGCAAATCATGTATGCGTTGCCAGTTGTACCACATATTCTCTCTTGGGAGTCGGATTTTGCACTTCAAGAACAGAGAATCCACACGCCAGGAAATTACGAAGAGATTACTTCCGCTCCCGAAGCGCCGCCAATGACACCTTGGCAACCAGTATTCAGGAAAAGGCCTGCAAACTTTGACAATGGAGACGTTGGAAGACTCGATTTCCCAAACTCAATCCAGGAATATGTGCCAATATCTGTTTCGAAGACCAATAATGAACTTTCAAGTCTCAGTCATTTTAGGAACTCTGCGACCCAAGGATGGGTCTCCCAAGGACAAAACAGTACATGGCCTGAACCAGTACTTGAGGATGCTATACACTTCTCTGAATTCGAAGGACAGCCCCCAACACCGCCGAATCGGGCTGCAACATTAAATGAAATAGCGGGCCAAAACATGTTGACATTTCGCGTGCACGACGATCCTTCAAACTCCGAACCCCTCAGGGCAGGAAAACAAAAACAAAAACGAAAGTCTGGAGGAAGAAAGGGTCATATGAAACCAGACAAAGCTAGACAGGCCAAAGACATGCGTGCAATAGGAGCATGCACCCAATGCTGGGCCAAAAAGGTTTCCGTGAGTCGAGATGCAGTTTGACAGGTATAACGCTGACAAGCAATTTGCAGTGCTCAGAGGGTGAGATATGTGGCAGATGTGAGAAATCACGGTGGTCGATGAACCCTACTCTTTGCACAAGAGCTGACCTAAAGGACGACTGCAAAATGTTCTTCCCCAGTGAGTGTGGGGTTTTCCCGCAAAAGAAATTCGTACTGACACTTCTAGAGACTTTCTAGTTGGTCACCTCCAGCAAAAAGCTGTAGCTGAATTATCAGAGAAGACTATTATTAGTCGCAGCAGTGTTAACATTCACATTGCCGTCAGTTGTGGCCGCCGATTCAAGGCCATGCAACTCAAAGTCGCAGAATTTACACCAGCTAAAAACAAACTCACTAAAGTTCCCCTCGTCACTTCTAGCAATGGCGAGCATGTGTTTCAAAATCAATTTCCCGCTCCTATTGCATTACCGAAGATTGATCTTATCAATCTCAAGGCGAAATGTGAAACGCACGCGAAAGATATGGCAAGTACGATGTATGGCTCTTGCATCGTGGCTACTGGAGGAATTGAAGGCATTACCAGCAGTTTGCTACAAGCTATTAGTCGGTATCACAAGACAACTTCGCTGGATAGAGTAAGCGCTAAAACCTCCGGCTTCTGTGTAGTTTGCTAAACCTGTCTCTAGAAAGAACTTCTCGAAAAAGCCATGAAGCTGCATTCGATGCATTACTTCATGGGGAGAACGATAACATACTCAGATGATTCCAGCGCAAGGATAAACCAGAATCTAAGAAGACCCTCTCTAGGCCTATGGAATTCAAACGTGGTCTCAAATCTCCTCAACCAACAAGTGAAACTTGCGATGCACCATCTCCGCGTGGAAACAACAGAAGAAATTCTGGAAGAACTCGAAAAACAACTGAAAACAAGAGACCATGCCTTTTGGGCAATAGCATTCAGCGTTATCATTATCCTCTGTATATGCATGGAAGAGGCACAAATGGCAATGAACGGGATTTTTATGCACAAAAGAACCCATCAACCAAATGAGGCCACTTCATCAGAAGAAATGGTAAAAACATGTCGCAAGCTGGATGACCATCTATTTAGACATGTTACGGAATATTTCCACGTCATCTTCCAGACGAAAAAGTATCAGTCTCCAAATCGGAACAATAATGTCTACAACCCCATACGGGATGGCTTTCAGGCGGATAGCGATATAACCCTGAGGCAAGACTCGGAGACTTTCGTGAATGAGGTGCGCAGAATCATGCGTCTCGGTGGTACGTGTCGATCAATAGGAAGTGGAGTCGGTCTAACATTTGGCAGGAGACGTGCTAGTTGAAAGAGCCAAGCCGCCTTCATTCAACGGTGGCCACGAGAGTCTGAACGAACATATGATGTTCAGGGAAACAAATCCAGCGAGACTTGTTGCAAAATTTCTCGTATCGTTCGAAGCCAATGAAATTTGACGGCACTTTTCCAGGGACAATTGGGACAAATATACCAGAAGACTTGAGCCTTAGGGCTTGGAGCTTTCATGTTTTTATGAGAAGGGGTAAGGGTGGGTCATTGCTGGATAGGAAGCACGTTGAAGAGCTGGAGACTGCCATGAACCAGAAAAATGCAATCGAGAGCAAAACAGCGATGCCATTTGGAAGTACGGCCGAGAGTCTATCGGAGTCATGAGAGGCACAGACAGCGACAGCCTGACCAAAAACGAAAGAGGAATGAATCAAGGAAAATGGAAGACTAGGAACTGCCCCGGGTTCAACACAGCCAGGATGCCGAGTCCGCGGTCCACTTGTTGACTTCAGTTGCTTTGTGTGACAGATGGCACTGCCGCACATTTAGCTCCGGCAGATTGGTAGGCCACCTGGCCGCGTCTTTGCTTAAGATCCACAGAAGGAAGAACAACCTTAAATTCAGTAATATGGGAGAAGTACTGTAACTTCGCCCCCGCGGGCCGTTTATGACTCAAACGTAAGTGTTACTTGTCCCAGTATGGCCATAAGAAATTAGACTGGGCTTCCGTTCTTTCTAACCCCCCAGAAAGATACCCTCCAAGCCCCAGGCATATTGGAGATGAAGAGAGATACTGGCACTCGCAGACCGGAAGACGCTCCTGTAATGAAATTGCAAACTTCAGCCCAATGACGTTCAAAGTCAGCCTTGGGCATCGAGGCTGAAAGAAAGTATATGGATAGATGCACCTGTAGCTCCCAAGGCGAATCTGCAAGGCTTGGGACCGTTGAGGCCTCCAATCACGTGCTAACGGTTCCACCAGAAAGGAAATGTGGTGGTTGATTGCACGGCGGAGGAAATAGGATTCGGGACTTATCCGAAAACAGTTTGATAGTAATAGAACCAAGAGAACAGCAGCACGTGCTTCAAGTGTTTATGTCTGCAAATCCACTTGAGTTTCGTGACTAGTGCCTGTAACGAAGACTAGCCTTTCTCAAATATGGTTACTGACCACAGCATAGGATCCATAACATGGAAGTACCGACTAGGATTTTATTATACTGCTGTGCAGCACTCAAAAGCTGCATATATACTTAGAGCAGACTGTGCAACCTTTAGTCTCGGAACATTGTCAAACCACGTGATGTCATATGGTAACTAGTCCTGTATCTCGCCTCACTATGCATTGTCCTATTGATAGATATGCACCGAATCAACGGTTTGGACGATGATACATCCCACTGCGCTGTGATGTGATGTTAGTGAAAGGGTGATTCCCGATATCAAGGCGTTGGGACGTAGACGGGAAAGTATTACTTGTTAAGGAATGGGACAATGAGATTGCAGCAGACAGAATGCTAACTTGCTGGGGCTCCGCTCAAAGATTGAGCCTCACTACTCAGGAATACGTTAAGTGCAGACCAAAGAGGCTATGCATGGCCCGGCGTTCTGGGGGGCTCCAATGAATCATCTCAATGGAAAATACGACAGATAGTAGCAAATGACCACAGGCGTGGTAACAAAAAGTTGCTTTATCTGTGCGACTGGCTAGATATTCATCTGAAAGTCTTGACAACTCAACCAATTGCCGATATAATGTTTCTGAATACTAAAGTCTACAAGGGTTAACGGTCACTCAACACTTGAAGTGTACTCACAGCACCCCCACCTTGGACTGCGCCATGGCTTTTAGCACAGAGAATATACGCCAAGCGCATTGATACATTTATCCCTGCCTTAGCACTTTCATATTTTATACTTGAGAAACATCGATCTAACTTGCGAGCTCTTGCTTGAGGCAAGCCACCTCTAACTTCTAACAGACGCATTAAGAGTAGAAACAAAAGGTCGTGACTCAAAGAAAAAACACGTACGCAGTGTGGCAAAGCAAACACTTGGTTGAAAACGTTTCCTTTGCCGCATACCCTTCGAGAAAGGGGGTTAGATCTCTCCCTCTGGCTCCACTTTGGAAACGCCACCCTTGTACAACATTCCCACAAAGGCTAACTTTATCCTCTGTTAAGATCCGCGCGGTCTTTAAGATACGCTGATTGGACTGTATACCGTTTATTGCATAGCCACTAAAATAATTTGCGCAGTCTGCACGCTGGGGGGTAAGACAAACGCTTTCAAAACATTGGATTTCCAACACGTTTGAACTGTTTCTCAACGCGCTACTCGACTTGACCTTTATTCAGCTTGTTTCTGGCGCATGGAGTCGAAGCATTGGGATACACCCTAAGAACATGAACTTCTTCCGTTCCTCTGGCTGGAGAATTACACGTATTCGCCGGTGTTCAAGTATCGATTTGAAGATGCTCATGCCCATGTGACGATCCGTCCTTGATCAATATGGCCGCTTTAACCAATATCACGCACGCCCCTTTCAAGCAAGCACTTGCTCAGGAACTAACTCATATATTGACGAAGGCAGAAACTTCGCTGAGGCATACTGAGTGCTCAAGGTCATTTGCCCTCCAAAAAGCACGGGATAAGCCACGATCGATAGCGGTTTCTTCGCGATTCCAACAACACTGCCAGCATTAGCTTTGTCCTAGTCAGTTACTTGGTCAGAAACTTCTCGTGAGGTAGAGATCGCGGCCCATCAACTTGATGAGGCCGCCTTGGCAACGTTTGGCACTTTTCTCTGTGGCTTAGAAGGCCGCTTCGGAGAGCTCTCAACTATAAGTACATATCTTAAAGCGCACATCTTGCCGCCATCACAGAATTCGAGCCAGCTCACCTGATAGTCCTTTCTTGGTTCTTTTATAAGCCACCGCCTCTTCTCAAAGCCAAAGTCGGCTCGTCCGTACACACGTTCCTCGTCAGCGCTTCGATATACAACTCAACCATGTCTTGGATCCAGAACAGTATCGACCTTACCCCAGCCTCCACGCAAGACAATCGTCTTGATCCAATCTCCCCGATGTCTCAAGACATTGGACAAGCTACGGTACGTAACCACCGCAGTCCTAGCCAGCTTCACCCAGGTATCCAGTACGAGATAAATACTGACTGGCGTATTGACAGGGAATCTTCATGGCATCTTCAGTCAACACTGGCAGGCTCAATATCGTCGAAGGCGCTCCAGGGAATTACGAGGTGATCTGGTACCCAGGCACGACAATGCCAGGCAATCTTCTGCCGGGTATGCATACGCAAGGATGTGATATGTATAAGGTCAACGGTACTATCGCGGGTGCTCATATCAGCATCGACCACGACGGACAAGATGTCTTTGGTTGTTCCAACACCATGCCAGTAAGTTGAGATTCCGAGTCGTTCTCTGGTCGATCGTGGCATGCTCGTTCCTGTTTTCAGGTTCCATCTGTCAAGGATAACCTCTACGACATTGAGCCCGTCACGACTCAGATGCTGATAGCAATTGTAGATGCCGATGTACGAGACTCCAGTTGATGGTGATGATGGTAAAGGGGACAACGATCCCGATACAGTCAGTTTGACTATAATTTCCTTAGCCTGTCCGACACGTGACCTTGATCACCATACCCACCTGTTACTCGTCTGTTTTTCGAAGATTGATGCTGAATATTTCACTTAGAGCCATGGGTCGTCCTAGACCTCATATATCATTCTCGGTGGTTCTTTACCCAGCCGACCTCTTCGCCCAGCTCTGCATCAGGCTATGAGGCTAGCCATATCCGTTACCGATATCTTCAGGCTCCTGCCCCTTTTCACCAACCACAACTTTATGTGAACATTCTTTCATGCAATGGGACTACTGCCGCTGATATTGGACCGGGGAGGCTGGGCTGGGTGGAAATAGGATGGATTCTGCCTCTCAGCAGGTCATACGTTTTTCATTGATCTAGTCGCAACAACCGTTTGAACGCACACCAATTTCTTTGGAACATGTCGCTTAAATAATTCCATACTTTAATATAGATGATCCTCAGTTAAAACCCAAGGTTTATGGAATACGTGACTGAAATAAGAGTAAGAGGGTCTTGACAAGGAATGGCAGCTCTTTGGTTGAGTCCTCATGAAAAATACAGCAATGTAAAGGATGGAAATTAAAAAGTGGTCCCCGTGAATAGAGTCTTAGCCACAGGGCTACCGGTAGTTGTAACCTCTTATTCATCGCTACTGATACAGTTCTACCAGATGTAGGTGATCCTTTCAATACTCCAGAGCATTTCTATAGAGAGAGGCGGATGACACAGCCGTACTGTACTATATATATACCGTACTAATTCAACATTAAGATAATTTTTTACATCTTTTCGCTTAAGGCTGTCAACATCCAGCGATTGGAAAGCACACTCCGTAAGAAGATCGCCGAGGTACTCCGTACGGAGTAGTAAGTCCCCATTTAACCCACTCCACTCTAACTGTGTAGACTAATGAAATACCCTTCCTCAGCAGGTGCATAAGCGAAATGATGTAAAAAAATATCTTATAGGTGAGATAGTACGGTAGTGCGGTACTGTACTATATATATATTCCCCGATGTACACTAAGAGAAGCCGTGGTGGGGCAGATAGGGGTAGCGCTACAGTAGAGGGGGAGGGGAAGCTTGAAGAAGAGAAACTTAGCGAGTATACAGAGCCCTGGTGGCCTAAAATAGATTTTGGCTTGATATGCATTCAGCGCGACAGACAGGAATACCTAATCTCAATATAATCAGTATATTCTAAATACAAGTAATAACTAAAGTTGTTCAAAGGTTTCGAAGTCTTATATAACACCGTTTATACTAGCCTTTCAAATGTTTGATGCTCGTAATATCCTCCAGTAAAAATCTTGTACCTAAGGTAGGCTATAACATCATGTCCCCTGACCTGCATTAGCGCTTCAGCACTGACTCCCCCGGTGGGAGGGGGGGGGAATATCTGGACTACCACTCTCACTCCCACAGGGCCATTGCAATCTGAAAGTGCCGCCATTATAAGAAAAATGTAATTATATAACCATTACTAAATCTATTAAAAGTATCTACTACTGTAGGATTTACTATGGAGATTTATACGTACTCTGGATGTCAATGGTTGATACGTTCCCGAGGCAGGCGCAGGCTGACGCTTACACCCCGTCTTGCAACCGCGACTCCTTGAATATGTAACATGGCTTTCTTGGCGGCGTCTCGTCCTTTCTCTTTTTCTTTCTCTGAATATGACAAGATAGTATTCAACAACAGATGATATGGGGTATAAAGACAAGGACGATCTCCGCTGGAATGTGCGCAGCCGTGATAAGTCTTTTGTGGTAAGTGGAATCCAATCTCTCTGATGCGAGCCTCTTTTAACTCTCTCTTCACCAGTCCTCACTGCGACGTCGGGCCACGAATCAGAAAATTATCCGCGGTGTAGGGTTGACGTTTTTCGTACTCGCGCTGTTCTATTTCTTCCACTCCAATGGCTTCGAATCATCGCAGATCAACTTCAATTACGTGCCCATCCCGCTCCGACCAGAACAATACCCCGTGGCATCCTACCTCCAACTTCCCAAAGGCTCGAAGAAGCTCCCCAAGATCCAACATGTGCCTGCTCCTGAGACTGCAGCAGCAAAGGCAGTGCGGTTGCAGAGATTGAAGGAGATCCGCGGTGCGTTCTTGCACTCGTGGAGAGGGTACAAGAGGGAGGCATGGGGGCACGACGAATTGCGACCCCTTGCAGGCGGGTATAAATCCCCGTTTTGCGGGTGGGCGGCTACCATGGTGGATGCGTTAGATACGCTGTGGATTATGGAGCTGTATGAGGAGTTCGAGATCGCGGTGAAGGAACTGGAGAACATTGACTTCACGCATACGGAGGGCTGCCAGATTAATCTCTTTGAGACTACGATTCGGCATCTGGGAGGGTTGATTGCTACGTGGGATCTCACTCGTGGAAAATATCCTATTTTGATGACAAAGGCGTTGGAGCTTGCGGAGATATTATATACTGCGTTTGATACTCCGAACAGGATGCCTTCTCCGCATTATTATTGGTCCGCGTAAGTTACTTCCCAACTCCTGCCAAGTTCTATCTGATCGTGTTCCAGAACGAGGGATGATGCAAACGACCATAAGCCAAGTGGTTCAATTGTCGTAGCTGTGCTTGGTTCTCTGTCCCTGGAGTTCACCCGCCTTGCTCAAATCACTGGAAACACAAAATACTACGATGGTATTCAGCGAGTCGCAGATGAATTGGAAAAGTGGCAAAGCGAGACCAACCTACCGGGTATGTGGCCATCTATAGTAGACGCTACACGTGTCAATGAAAGCATTGCACTTGCGTCGCCATATGAGGGGTCATCGGAGTTATTTACATTGGGAGCTCTCGCGGACTCGACTTATGAATACCTGCCAAAGGTAAGTTCCTTTTCAAACGTACAAATTATAGCTACTGATTGTGGTAGCAATTCATGATGCTTGGAGGACAATTCAAGCAACCCCGCACTATGTACGAAAACTTCATCGAAGTAGCCCGAAAGCATCTCTTCTTCCGTCCCATGACAGTAAAAGAAGAAGACATCCTGATATCAGGAACCGTCAACGCCCTTAAAGGCTCAGAACCATTCCTCAAGGCTGAACAACAGCATCTAACTTGCTTTGCCGGCGGTATGCTCGCCATCGCCGGCAAGATTTTTGACCGACCTGAAGACTTGGCAGATGGGGCTAGACTTACAGATGGCTGTGTCTGGGCGTACAGGAACACGGTTTCAGGGATTATGCCGGAGACTTTTACGGCTGTCCCGTGTGAAGATAGGAAGCATTGTCCATGGAGTAGCAAAAAGTGGTTCGAGGCTATTGATCCTAATGCTGATGAGGATACTATAAGGGCGAGGATCAAGGAGAAGAAACTTTCGCCTGGATTTGTGCATATTACGGATGGGAGATATCTATTGAGGTATGTCTTCCTGGTGCTACGAAGTCCTGATATTTCCATTAACATCCCTCTAGACCAGAAGCCATCGAATCCGTCTTTATCATGTACCGCATTACCGGCAACTCGTACTGGACCGATGCGGGCTGGGACATGTTCCGCGCCATCATTGCGCACTGCACCACTGACATGGCGGCGTGTGCCATAGACAACGTGCTCGATGCAGCTCCGGTGCAGGTTGACGAAATGGAGAGTTTCTGGCTTGCTGAAACGCTAAAGTATTTTTACTTGCTGTATAGTGATGTTGGGGTTGTGAGTTTGGATGAGTATGTGCTGAATACAGAGGCGCATCCTCTGAGAAGACCCGTGTAGAAAAGAGGCGCATCAGACAAGTGTAGAAAAAAGGAGGCTATGTCCTTGGGTGTATTGCATTGGTTAGGCGCTGGGTCGGCATTTGGGTCCAGAGCATTTGTGTTCTTCACTGCGTTTGGGTCGACAGCATTTGTATTATTCACTGGCGTCAAAATACATAGAAATCAAGGCCTCCTGGCCTGTTGTAAATTCTGTCAAACGGCATGATCATTTACCGTGGCTTAACACCCTGACACTGTACCTACATGTAAACGCATCTCCCATAACGATCAAATGTCCAGCAGAACTCGATGCGAAGCAACACCTCTGGTCTCGCCCTCGCCCTATCTTTTCTCGGATCACTGCCCGATGCTGTGGGGTCCCAGCCCAGCCAGCGAAAAGCCACCAGGGAGTGTCGTGCCCGCAACGCCCTTTTCGCTACGAAAAGGGCGAGTGCAAAGGGCGAAGGGCAAAAGGGCGGCGAATGCGAAGTGCAACAAAAGCCGTATCGGGTAATTGGAGCACGTGTGAGGTTTATGATTGGTTGTCACATGGGAAATAGAAGAGGTGAAATGCGTGTAGATGGATTTACTATCATCTTATGCAGACGCCCGAACGCCCTACGCCCTAGATGATTGCCCTATTTCGTGTTGTGATGCAGCCGTAGATGAACGAAGCAATGAATGAATGAGTGAAAAACGGAATTAGTTTTTATCCCTCGCCTCGAGCACCGCTTTACACAACGCCTTGTTACTGAGTGCGTTGACCCTACTGCCCACCACTGTGCCCAGATACTCCTCTACGAGCGGTGCCTCTGCCGCTACTGTTCCGTTCATGGTCGCGTTTCCGTTGGTCATCGCGTCGGCTGCTGGATCAACAATGCTCACTACTGCTTTGAGCAGCACAGCGATAACCATGCGTACGCTCTCGTCAGTGGCGCCGCGTTCGTTTTGAGCTTTTTGGATCACGTATTCGAAGGGCTTGATGTTTGGCAAGAGGACAGAGCGCACGCCTTCTGGGCCGCCGATTGTGAGGAGTCCGGAGATGGCGCCGTAGTGCTCGCCGAGGGAGCGGGAGGGGTCGAGGAAGTATTTTAAGCACGTCCTTGCCAAACGTGGGCGGAGCTGCAGCGAGGATTCTGCGTATTTGCTTGAGATTTGCCCTATAAGTGACGATGCTAGGGTTCGGAGCTGGAACTGCGCTTGTAGGTTTGCGGGCGTTTCGGGACCCAGGGACCGGCCGATGAGGCATGTTAAAACGGGAGGCACGAGGGCCGCGACGTAGGGTTGTATGAAGAGGGATTTATTGGCGATCATGGCTGCTGTTAGCTCCATCATTTGCCGGAGCACGAAAGTGTTGTTAAGGGAGTGCGTGACTTTCTCCGCGATGAAATGTACGAAGTAGGGGACTAGTTGGTGAAGGCCTGGATCTGAGCGTACGCTTTCGAGGGCTGATTCTCGCAGGATGACAACTTCGGGATCAGGGTCTTCGTCTAGGATCGCGGACTTGATTTTGTCGAAGAAGAGGATGAGCTCTTTGGAGACGACATGCTTTACGAGGGGTTTGAAGGAGACGTTGTCGTTGCCTGCTAGGGCTGCAAGACTTGGATTTGCGCCGGGGCCCTTGGGAACGAGCTCTGTTGCTCGTGCTTCGGCGGTGGTGGGGTTTTGGGGTATTGAGGGTTGGACGCCTTCAACGGCAAGCCAATGTGCTGTATACTATTAGTTGAATCCTTTTCTTGCCTCGCAAAGTAACATACCGGTGAACGACATATCTCTAGGGACCTTGGGTAACGGCGCATTGATCAACTTCTCGAAATCCACCTCCTCATCCTCAATATAGAACAGCGGTTGGCCCGGCCCTAACGATGCCTCCCCAAATCTCAATGGCCTCGTAGATTCATAGCCATAGAGAGGTTCAACATCCAGCACCTTCAACGCTTGTGAAATGTCCTGCGTTCCTAGCACTGTTCTCTTCCCCGCATGCATGAATCGCATCGCCTCTACTATGACTTGACCGACGCGGTATTCGACTTCTTGGGAGAGCGATCGTACGGCTTCTTCGTTCAGGGAGGATATGCCAACGGACTCTGCAACGTCCCTAACGTTGTCGGGGTTCCAGACCAGCTTTTGTTCTGCCATGTTGAGGGATGGCAGATGAGGTTCGGAGGGGGTTGAGAAGCTACGCCAGGAGAAGATGAAGACTGCTTCGTCGGAGATCAGTATCGCGGTGTCAAATATGACAAATCCTTGGTCTTCAAGTCATCGAGTTGAGCGCATGCGACCTGGAAGTTAGCGATGATGTTTGCGAAGCTTTGCGCTGGCCGCTTAGGTTGACTTTGGTTTCCGTAGAACTCGTATCGAGTTGTCAAGGGGATATTGAATCGAATCCCCAAGCTACCAGATGTTCCCGAGGTCGAGATGAATACAGAGTTGTCGGTTTATCGATGTCGTTGTTGAGGCGGGTTGAAATACTGCAAAGTAGTTGCAAGGCTGAAGTGCCGAAAACTGCGCTAGAGGCGCGTCCCCCACCAGATTCAGGACGCGAACTTCCCCACGCGTACAGTACAGTACTTGCTACAAGTCAAAATTTAATTGTACCATAAATTTCATTCGACATTTTGTCGTCTCATTTTCTTGTTAAACTGCCTTCATAATGGCCACCTCTTCTGAAGATCCATACCCCTGGCAAGAACCCGCAAAGCCCGTCTCAAGAGGCGCATTCATTGTAGTTGAAGGTCTCGATAGAGCAGGCAAATCAACCCAAGTGAAGAAGTTATGTGACAGACTTTACGCAGAAGGTCATAATGTAAAAGCAATTGGATTTCCAGGTAATTAAATATACTCTACTTATTTGCGCTTTTATATCATATCTTTAATTTCGCCCAAAATCCAAGCACGTGCTAACTCCTCTTTCCGTCTCACAGACCGAACGTCCCCAATAGGGAAAATGATATCCAGCTACCTGAAAAGTCAAACCGAAATGGACGATCATGCAATCCATCTTTTGTTCACAACGAATAGATGGGAGAAAGCGTTCGCCGTCCCCCCACCCCCTCATTCGGAATTTCACTAAATCCTTATAGACAATGGATGAAAGACCAAATAGCCCACGGCTACACCCTAATATGCGACCGCTACTACTACTCCGGCATCGTCTACAGCGCGGCCAAACACCTCCCCTCACTATCCCTCGCCTGGGCCCGCCAACCCGAAGTGGGCCTCCCACGCCCGGACCGCGTTGTGTTCTTGGATCTAGATCCTGAAGCGGCGGCTAAGAGAGGTGGGTATGGGGATGAGAAGTATGAGAAGAGGGAGATGCAGGAGAGGGTTAGGGAACTGTTCTTGGGACTGGTGGGCAGAGGGGGGGAGGAGAGTAGTGATTTGTTTGTTGTTGATGCGGGGGTGGGGATAGATGAGGTTGCGGGGAGAATTTGGGGGGAGGTGGGAAAGGTGGTAAGTTCTGTGGAGGGAGGGAAGTCGTTGAAATTGAGGAGTGTGGGGGCGTGGGAAAGAGAGAGAGGTTGAGTTAAAATGAAAATGATGGCTGCCATTTGTCTCAAAGAAGCAAGTGAGTATTAGTGCGGTGCAGTGCAAAGATTGGCGAACCGCCTTCAATTGTTGAATCTCCGTAGAGAGAAGTACATTTGAGTGTTGACAACTCAGTAATCAAATAGATATGACTTTCTTGTCATATGATATGGCGTTAAGACCAAAAGTAAAACGCCGACCAGGGAGTGGTGTTGAAGACCATTCATTCCATCCCATCCATATAATGCAACGCCTTGTAAATGCCAATCGAGATCCCCACCCATCCATATAATCTCATCGTCTATTGAGCCCCACAAGACTGAAGAACTCATTTCTAGTCTTCTCCCTCTTTTCTATGCAGCCTAGCACGCAACTGGTAATCGTACTAGCGCTCGTCTTCTCTACCCCACGCATAACCATGCACAAATGGCTGGATTCCATCACAACTGCGACCCCTTGTGGTTTTAGCACTTCCATGACGGCGTGGGCGACGTCTTTTGTGAGACGTTCCTGGATTTGGAGACGTCGCGAGAACATGTCTGCTATTCGGGGGAGTTTCGAGATTCCAATCACGTCCTTGTCGGGGATGTAGCCAATGTGCATCTAGCAGATATGTTAACCCAAAAGTCCCATAGATATCTTAGGCTTAAGAAATTCTACCTTTCCAGTAAATGGTACCATATGGTGCTCGCAAAGACTGAACACCTCGATATCCTTTACAATAACTAGCTCATTGTGCCCCTCGTGGAAAATAGCATCATTCACAATATCTCGCACGTTCTCCTGGTATCCTTTTGTGAAAAATAGCATGGCTTTGGCGTATCTTTCTGGTGTTCCTAGCAATCCCTCTCGGTCCGGGTCCTCCCCGAGGCATTCGAGAATTGTTCGGACGGCACCAGACAGCTTCTGGAGCCTAGCTGTTGCTTGTTCGGGGGTTTCTTCTTTTCGTTCGCGAGTACCTCGACCTTGAAGAAGGATGTTAGTCTTGGCATAATGTACGTAAAATTGGAAGCCTACTTGGTCTGCTGAGCCCATCAAAGTCTATTACTGGACTTGGTGACCGAGTCCCAACAAGCTCCTTCTTGGGTCTGGAAGAAGATGCTTCATCCCTTGGATCCCTCGCAGGTTTACTGACGCTTTGCCTCCTCTTTACGCCGTTGACCTTGGAGCCTTTCTCGGACTTGGACTTTCTCTTCCTTTTCTTGTTTTGCCCCTCATCGTCTGATTTGCGCTTCGAGGTTCCATTGCGAGCACCATCTTCGGATGAGCTTAATGAAGGCATATCGACAACGGCCTCCTCGTCGTGTCCTTTACCTGAAGTAGGTGGATTGGCGAATTGCACCATTTTATGGTCCGTCGGGAGAAGAAGAAAGTGAGGTGAGCGGAGAGGTGATAAAATATTCGGCAAGGTAGCTTATCGCACATGCCCGGCAGCACGCTACTGTAACGCTAGGTGTGGTACTAGGTAGTACGAAGTTACCCCCTTGCATCGACATCGACTAGCGCAGGCTCGGCTCAGCCTTGTCTTGTGTCCAAAACGACATCACTTCCAATTCATTTATTAACCCCACGGCTACAGATATCTTGAAAGAAAAGATACCTTGGGGTATTCTACAGCCTCAACCCCAACTCCATCGCTCTGGTACAACACTATTAACAATATACCTTTTACCTCGGGGTGAATCTCCTGGTCACGTCACCATTCATCATGGCCTCTCCTCCATACAACCACAACTACACCTCCGCCATCTCCCCTCCCTATCCATCCAACGCGCAACTCCCACAACCCCCAAAACGACGACAATCAGACATGCCTTCCTCAGCACCGACCCAAAAACGGCGCAAAGCCTCCATGCTCTCCACCACCTCTGCAGCCTCCACCCACCCCCTCCGTCAGACCTCCTTCCCTCCCGAAAATGCTTCTCACACCACACCCGCCTTCTCGCGCTCCCCTAGCGCAGACACCATGTCCTTGGTCTCTGGCAGCGGAGCCAAGAAGAAGCGCGCGCGCAAACCTAAAAAAGGCGCGAATGATAATTCTTCTGTCGTTGGTGCTGAGGGAAAGAGGAAGCGTAGAGCGAGTACGGCCGAGGAAGAGGAGGATGATGGAGGTGGAAATATGGATGTGCAGATGGCGGCTGGGACGATGGAGGAGAGAAAGAAGGAGATGGAGCATAGGGCTCTCCTTACCAGTAATCTTGACGCACAGCAGTTCTCGCGCTTTGAGGCGTGGAGGTCAAGTAAATTGCCAGATGCGGTTGTTAGGAGGGTATGTCTATCTTTTTGTGAACTCAAGCTGGGGCGTCTGATATGCTAATTCAAAATAGATCATCAACCAGACGCTTTCTCAGTCTGCGCCTATGAATGTTATTCTTGCAGTCAAGTCTGCTGCTAAAGTCTTTGCAGGCGAGATGATTGAAGGTGCGAGAAAGGTGCAGACACAGTGGATAGAGAGCTCAGGAGAAGATCAAACGACTGGTCTTCCTACTCCACCAGCAGAAGATGGCCAGCCGAGAGAAAAAGAGACGAGAAGAGGACCGCTTTTGCCGGATCACTTACGCGAAGCCCTGAGGAGGCACAAGCTCACGAGGGATGGCGGCTTGGTGGGTCAGTTGGGTTTATGGCAGCATCAGCAATCTAGTGGGGTTGAGAGATTTGGCAGCAAGGTCGGCGGAAAGAGGCTTTTCAAGTGATAGATTGGCCCGCTGTGGCGGATGCTCGTTTCTGGCGCAATAAATCTCTAGCAACAGGCATTGCAGAATTCGGAGTTTTGAGAAAATTGAAGTCTTAATAGTATTGCTGATTGCCTCTTCTCGTTAGGTCTCAATTAGTGAGGTATCTCGCCCGTTATAGCTCGACCTTCGAGGTATCTAAATTCAGCTGTGAATAGCGTTGGCGAGGAAAGCTCGGTAAGAACAGAAACATACATGTTGGAAGTAATATTTTGAGCTCTTGATACCTTCCGGTCGTATTTCTTTTTACTTCTTCCATTTCGGGGATTCGCGTGAGTGGCGCCTTGAACTGCAGGAGGCCCCAAACCTGTACCACCTTTCCTTCCGATTCATCTCTTCTCCACAACCTCTCTTCACTTTACATACCTCTCAATGAACATCAATGGTAAGTTATCCAATATCCATACATTTATCGACTTGTAAAAGTCCCGTTACTAACTCGATTGACAAAGACCCCACAGCCTCGTCTTGTAGGTGCCCTTAATTTTTCCTTTCTTGCCAAACCCAGTCACGAACATACAGGCGCTGATTTGAGGACGATTCGGCGATACTACACTGGCTTGAAGCATTCACGCGTGATGGCCGATAAATACGAGCACATCCCAGGAAGGAGCACTCGCAAAGGCAGGTGCTGAGGATATGTGGCCCTTGGATTCTCCCACATACCACAGGGCTTTCGTCTTCTTCAAGTGGCCTTGACTCTCGGCGATCCGATCTGACAGGAGAGACTCCACTCCTACAACCCTCACTGAACCTTCAGTCACCGAAGAATTAGTATCATCTGGGCGGACTCTTGTACTTGCACAACTCCTTGAGCAAGGGAAACTACACTACACCCAAGGACTATACAAAGAGTCCTATACTTGCTTCGCTGAGGTATATAGGAGTTCCGCCGGATTATCCCGACCT
The DNA here is from genome assembly GCA_007821475.1 of Lachnellula arida. Taxonomy (NCBI): domain Eukaryota; kingdom Fungi; phylum Ascomycota; class Leotiomycetes; order Helotiales; family Lachnaceae; genus Lachnellula; species Lachnellula arida. The sequence continues at coordinate 15,977 of QGMF01000380.1, read as the reverse complement.
CGAAAACCGCAACCGAAAGCCGCTAGCGAGCGTAGAAATTAATATTTCGCTCTACCTTTCACTGAGCGCAGCTCGAGTCTTGGATTTCAACCCTGAAACGAAAGATTCTGTGCTTTCCAAGTCGGCTCCGAGCCATCCATTAAGTCAGTCAGTCAGTCATCAGCTGAGATTTTTGAGCCAGCTGATTATTAGCTGATTCGGATTTCACTAATAAGACACAAGACCTTGAATAGTACAGACGAATACGTTGTGTCACATAGCCATTGCACGAAAACGAAGTATTATATGCCCATGAAGCATTATCCCATTATGCCTGGAGTAAATCAAGGAAATCTATCTAGGAAATCAACAACAAAAGCGCAATCAATCTGGGCCTCTGCCAAAACAATAGATACGTAGAAAACAAAAGAGGGCTTGTGCGAAGTAAGACCTCGTGATGACTAAAATTTTCACAATGCGCTGACCAATCCCTATCTAGCCAGCTACTCGTCATGGTGCGACAACTTTGTGGGCTGCGCATACCAGGCCAGCAAACTTGGTGATGGTCAATGTTGGTCCAAGCAGCTGCTGGAAAGGTATGTCCATCCGTACTCTTTGTATATCCATTTACGCAGCTCGGCACCGATCATGCTGTCGATGCCGTACGCGGCGATAGACTTGACATCGGGCTCGAAATCGTCATTGCCGAGAAGCAACATGCGGGCAAGTTTCTCGATAAAGTGCACTGTCACCGCGCCCACAGCTTCAGCAGGAGAAGCGGCAGCCTTGATGGCTGTGAGAATACTCTGGCCTCCACTGCCAGTCCCCGCAGAGTCCTCGGCAGAGGAGTTCATATCTTGGATAGCATGAGTTAGGCGCGCATCCTCGAGCCAGAAGCTATCCGTCACAGTGGCGTCATTCACAGCCTTTTGGAGCTCGGCAGGATCTAAGCCGACGACGATATGGTCGGGGACTCGCTCTAACTTGGCCGATATAATGGCTGCTCCGAAGCCCTGAAGGAGGTGTTTCTCATCAATGCCATACATGCCCTTGCGCTTGAGAGCGTGCTCCAACTCAGCATTCTCGGCCACAACGCCGACCTCCAGAACCATGGGTAGTACAAGGGAGACAGCCGTCTTCTTGGCTGCTAGGCGGTGACGAGCAAGAGAATCGAGGAAGGTGTTAGCGGCAGCATAGTTACTCTGGGCTGGATTTCCCAGGATCCCAGAGACTGAGCTTGTCATGAGGAAAAAGTCAAGTGGCGTTGTAGCCAGAACAGAATGGAGATTTTTGGCTCCTAGTACCTTTGGCTCAACGGCGGTCTTCCAATTTTCAAACGTCATGTTCTGGAACAGTCCATCCTATAGATACACAGTTCATTGTTATCGCATGAGTTACGAAAGGATAAGCAACCTACCCGGAGTACCATCGCTGCGTGGATAACACCTTTGATGGGATGATTTGACGGTGCTTCTTGACGGTACGAACGACGTCTGCTCTTGAGGTAGCGTCACCTCTCACCACTTGTATAATCGCTCCAGCAGCTTCGATATCTTTCACAAGCTTGGCGGCAGACGGAGAGTCGGCACCAGAACGGGAAAGGAAAATGAACCTCCGTGCCCCAGACTCCATCATCAATGTCGTCAAGCTACGTCCTAAACCGCCCAGGCAGCCGACAAGCAAATAATTGAAATCAGGGCTGAAATCAAGCTTGGGTTGAGCAGGTAGTACCATAAGTGGGTTCTCCGAAGCTTCGTATCTGACAATGGACTTGGGGGTACCCAAAGCGTCAGAGTAGCTTGCCACAGCCTTCTCAAGGTCAGCTAAGTTGACAGATTGTTGCAGACCTGGAGGCACGATGGACCCTTGTTGGAGCATTCCAATAATTGTCGGCAAGAAGCTAGCTATGACCGTAGGACGACCTTCGTAAAGGTCGAGTATATCAAATGGCAAGTAGCATGCTCCTCGCTGGACCGGCACTCCGCCCACGGCGCTTCGTCGCAAAACATCCTTGCGACCACCGTCAAGGAAGCGACCAAAACGAGCGATGCATCGCCAAGCCTCACGAGCAGTATCTGCGTCTGTGTTTCCAGTGCTAAAAACAACGTCTGCTCCAAACCCACCTGTAAGGTTGCTGATCTGGTCATAGAACGAAGCACCATCTGATAGCAGGATAATTTGCCTTGCGTCAAGTCCAAGCTGCATCTGGAGGAAATTGACTTCATCTGCTGTTTTGGTGACAACATAGGGGACAGCGCCTATGCTTTGGGTGATTTGAATTGCTGCAACGCCGCTAGCACCCGTATTTGGCAAGATAAGGACCTTCTCGTTTGCCTCTACTCCTGCAAGTGTCCTAAGACCATAAAGTGCTGCGGCATAGGCCATCAGAACGCTTACGGTATTATAAAGGTCATCCGTGTCTTCAAGCTTACAAAGCATGGAAGCTGGTACCTGCTGATAGCTGGCAAACTTTTCTGCGTGGAACCCGACAACTCTGTCACCCGGCTTCAATCCTGTAACATTTGGCCCGACTTTGTGTACGGTCCCGCCAATTTCATGGCTAAAGGTGGTAGGGTAGTCAGATCCAGTAATAACGAGAACTCCTTCCTTCGTCAAACCGCTAGCCTGAACCTGAACTTCAACGTGGCCAGGCTTGACTTCATCTTCAGCAGCAACTATTTGCTCGAAAATGATTTTACCACTCATGACCTTGCCCACAATGCGATCTCCTAGTGAGAATGTCTTTGGCTCGGGATCTGCAGATGCATAAAGAGTGTTGGGGTTGTGGTTTCGAACAAGTCGGCTTATGTATCTCTTCCCTTTGGATATGCAGAATCCTCGGTCGGGAGTTTCTTCGTCCGCGATTGCTTGCTTCTTTAGAATCTCTATGATTGAACTGACAGTCTGGTCCAGCGAAACGTTTTCGAGATCAACATCAAGGGTTCGGAAGTCAAGCGAGGCCTGCTCCGACGTGACAGTCCTTACCAGGCCTGATACCATGGCGAACTCTGGCTGCTTGCCCTGGAGAAGACCACCAACTGTGACCCATAGAAGCGAAGACGCCGAGTTAAGGATCTCCTGAATGGACTCAAACTCTTTCTTCGTCACAGTATAGAGGAGGGGACCTTTGAAGTCGGCAAGCATGATAGCATTTTTCTTGATGCCAGACGCGACGCAATCATCCAAGCGGCAGACCTCAATGTTCCACCCCAAAGCCTCCAAAGAAAGTTTGACTAATGAAACAATTGCAGCCTGGGTCTCTCGAAAAATCAGCTGAGCCGAGTTCTTGGCATCCTTAATTCCATTTGTGTGCCCGATGATGAGGCTAGGGTTTGCTGTTCGACCGATGGTAGTCCCAACGCTGCTCTTGATAGCTATTTCGAAATCACCAAGGCCAAGATGGCAGATGTCGACAATGTAATCGATGAAAGTATAGCCATGTGGCTTGAGAGCGTGCCAAACCTGACCAAGGACATCTGTAGTTGAATATGCCTCTTCGTCCACAACCAGAATGTCATATGACCCAGCCGCAGAGGGATAGACGTCTTCAAGCTTTAAAACTTTAGCACCTTGATAGTTTTTAAGAGATGCTCGGAGTGTATCAGCCTCAGTGTCAGTCTTCACCGCAACAGTATACGAAGCGCGGGGGTTCTTCTGTAGAATTTTCTGCACATTGCGTGAGCCAAGATGTAGAACTTTCCTACTGGGATATTTGAATAGCGCCAAGTTCACCAAGTCGGAAATCCCCAAGCCGTCAATGTCTGAAGCTTTCTCAAGGCTTTCAAAGTCAACGTCCCATACCATCTCGCCGTAAGGAGCCTTTCTCAGGGCAGATGTCGGCTTTGGGGGGACTGCAGCCTCGTAACTCACACAGCGGAGGCTAGTGATCTCCACCACAAGCTCCCCGTCATGACACCCCATATTGCGCTCGGTGAAAATTCTGGTATGGAGTCTGTAGCAGTCTTATGCAATAATCTGAATCGGATGTTGGTGAACTGTGGAGGTGTGAAGCCGAGCGTTGCGACACTTACCAGGACCTTTGCAGCATATCAGGCAGAACGAATTCCTCGCATGAAAGAGATATGTGAGCTTTCCGGCCTGATTACCAAGGTTCAGGCGTGGGATACTCCTTTACATAAGTTCTTGGGAAATTGGGTATTCCCACTACAGGCAGATACTGCTATAGCAAGTCAGATAGGACAAATCGTCCAGGCTGGTCCAAAGTTGGACTATGTGGATGACGCGGGTTGTACCTCTGGACGCCTGCAGTGGAAAGATAAGGAAACCAGAACAGACTCCTCAAGGACTTCTAGTTCTCTGTTACTGCGATTACTAGGCACCGGGTGGTCTTGCTTATTGCTATGCAAGGGGCGAAATTTGTCACATTTGCTTCTGCTTCCGTAACTGCCTAAAGGTGGCATGCCATAAAAAGAAGAAAAATTACAGAAATCAAGACTTAATGAGAACAGAGAGGATAACTATCAGTTGCAGGTTTATAAACAAATTTAAAGTGCTGGTTGTCTAAGTTCTGAAATCTACAAACGCGCCTGAGCTATGCAATAAGTGCTATATTAGGTATTAGGTGTTCTTGGTTTGATATTACAATATCATATAATTTGTATTATATAGTGTGAAAGACTCTTCATGGAGCAAAGTTAAGAAAGTGAAGGTGGATTTGTGGGGGAAATCCCCCTATCTTTAAGCGAAGACGCTACGTAAAGCTTATTCAAGCCCCACATTCCAGTGCCGCATTCATAAACCCAACTATTTTAAAATATCTTTAATCCTAACAATAGCTAAGTAGAGCATATATACTTAAAGATATTATTTACTTTCCTATTATTATATATTTTAGATGCTTTTGAGTTATAATTAAGGTGCTTGAGACTACGCGTACAGATAATATAGAGAAGCAGCAATTATACCGTGGATACCGCACTGCTTCCGCGCATGGTCCTAGCGTTTTTAGCGTACTTTTAGGACAAGGGCTATAGTGCTCGCTAATATTTTTTTTCAAAAGGTTCTAGAAAAGTAAAATGTTATAATAACACTATTTAAATTTAATTTGGAAGAAGCCAGACTGTTTGAAATCATCTGTTTAGTCTATTTAATCAGAAAGAACAATTTAATACCAGTTGTGGTGGAGGTTCAAAAAGATTTGCGGCTTTGGGTATTATCAACTATAACCAAGCTGCTGGGTTTGCTTGCAAAGGGGAAGGAAGGGAGCTTAGAAATACAACTTACAACGTCAGCTGACGAGCGGGAATCTCCCGCGCTTGGAAATCAATCTTTCAGCAACAACGTTTTACCCATCTACTTGTAGATGCTATATGTAAGGGATGCAATTTTTTCGTAGGAGTATGTTCTGTAGGAGTAAGACTGTTCGTGCGAGAAATCGAGTTCACGATAACTCGCACACGGCACCACGAGGTCGCATTTACATCTGTACCTTGAGGAGGCAAAGGCACATCTCCAAGACTCCAAGATGGCAGCAACCGATGAATCGGAATCAGCCAACCAATCTACGACACCACCATACGACAAGGAGAATGAAGTCGGCGCCGACCCGAAGCTGCCCCTGATGCCGAGCCGAAGCGGACGGTGACTGGCGTGAAGGTGAGTTGACCTTGACATAGCAGTTCGAGTTCCCGTTGCGCTGACCAAACTCTTCCTGGCTCTAGTGGTTCTTCGCCTACACCTCCCTCTTATCAACTGTTTTGCTCTTCGCCTTGGACAACACGATTGTAAGCAAACAGATCTTCATTCTCGTCCTCATACTCAACTCCCCCACCCCACCGCATTAATATTCGATGGAGAGTTTAATGCTGACCGAGATACAAAGGTCGCAAATATCCAACCCTCGATAGTTGAGAGTTTTGGTACTCAGGACACTCTAGCATGGATTGGAGTCAGCTTCGTGCTTGGCCAATCGGTCATTTTGCCCATGTATGTCTATTTCTCTTTCTCTCTCCTTCTATCATCATATCAACAGTACTGACCATGGTGTGATCCTGTAGTGGAAAAGCTTTCGGTATGTTCAGCATGAAGACGCTGTTCCTTATTAGTCTCGTCCTCTTCGAGGGCGGTAGCGCAATCTGCGGCGCCTCGCCAAACATGACTGCCCTGATCATTGGTCGCGTTATATCTGGTGTTGGCGGTTCTGGTCTCTACGTGGGAGCAATGACTTTCATCGCTGTCATGACCACCCCCCACGAGCGTCCGATCTACTTTTCCGGAATCATGTCTATCTGGGGCTTTGGTAATGTTCTGGGGCCTATCATTGGAGGCTCGTTTGCCCAAAGCTCTGCAACCTGGCGCTGGGGGTTCTATATCAACCTACCTATCGCAGGTATTTTCTTGCCAGCCTATATCTTCTGTCTTCCCAATATCAACGCCATGCCAAACACTGCGCTAAGCAAAAGGCTCCGTATGCAAGACTGGCTCGGTATCGTTGTCTTCGTCGCCTTCTGCGCCTGCTTCTCCATGGCTGGTAGCTTTGGTGGCACTCTTTTCGCTTGGTCAAGTGGCTCTGAGATCACGCTCTGGGTTATGACCTTCGTCCTACTGATCGCATTTATCCTAATCACCAAATACCATCCTTTCGTTGCGGCCGAACACAAGCTTCTACCTGTGCAATTTATGAAGACCAAGGACCTCATTATCCTGCCAATCCAGGCTTTCCTTGTTGCAGGCGCCATGTTCATGTCCATATACTACACTCCATTGATCTTCCAGTTTACTAGGGGAGATAGTCCTCTGGAGGCTGGCGTACGCATTCTTCCGTTGATCTGCATGATCGTTTTCGGTTCGCTCTTGAACGGCGTTGTCATGCCTAGGCTCGGTTACTACATGCCTTGGTATATTGTTGGTAATGCCATGTTAGTTGTCGGCGCTGCCCTGATGAGTATGTAAGTCGGAACAAATGACCACCCCCACCCAACCCCACCATACCCCATACGCTCGAAAGACATGATACTGACAATGGTTTTCAAACAGCGACGATTAAAGCATCGACCTCAAATGCTGCTATATATGGTTTCACGGTGCTCATTGGTCTTGGAGTCGGCTGCTACCAGAGTGCCGGTATCGCCGTAGTCTCAGCTCTCGCTCCAGCTTCTGAAGTCAACAATGCTGTGTCCCTCATGACCATCGGTATGTGACACTCGGAATTTGAAAACCCATCCATCGCAATGCAGCGTATTAACGGGTTTGGTCAACATAGCACAAGTTGTGGGTACGATATTAGCCCTTTCCGTCTCGGGATCCATCTTCCAGAACATTGCTCTGTCGAAGCTTGCCTCGGTGCTGCCAAACGCCACGCACAGCGATATCACTCAGTTGGTTACTGGAACGAGCGGCAGTTTCTACAAAAGCCTCAGCGCCGATCTCAAAACAGTGGTTGTTGAGCAGGTGACGATGGCAATTCGAGATTCCTTCTACTATCTGGTTGGCAGCACCGCACTGGCATTCATCTTGTCTCTTTTCCTTGGCGTAAGTGACTTTTCCCAAGCAGATCCCCATGTACCGGATATTATAACGCGTTTGCTAACCTGGATTTTCTTGTTGCAGAGGAAGAGGCTGTTTCTCTCTGATGGCGCTGTTGCTGCTTAATTTCATTTATCTATGAGATGAGTCCTTCTAGGTCCTACACAGCGTTTTAACCCTCCTATCCTTCCACAAAATTGACACCTGGAGTGGAAGGTTAGCCTTATTCTATTAGATAGAAGGAGTGTAAAATTGAAGATATACTCGCTGGAGGGCTCTAAAAGTGGGGCTGGAAGGCTTCCAAAAGAGAGAAAAACAGCTGGATAGGAGAGTAAAAGTGGAGTGGAAGGATAAAAACTAAAAGACGCTAAGTAAGGCGGGAAGTACTATAATACAAAGCGATATAAGGTAATTATAGAGTAGAGGAAAATGTGGACAATAATATTAATTTAATAGTATTAGCGGCGGAACGCAAAATAGTAACAATTTATATACCTTTTATGCGCCTTTTATGCGCCTTTTATGCTTTATCCCTGCTATACTGACTCTAATATCCCTAAATCCAACCTATTGGAGAGCTGGAGAGCTAACCCCCTACTAGTTACTACGAATGCTAGTAAGCTCTCCACTACAAATACAGCCTGGAAGGATTAGAAGGAGAGATGAAGATATATTAATTAGAAGGAAGGATAGGAAGGTTGATTCGCTGGTCCTACAAGAATGGATACGCAGCTCACTGCACTGCTGTAAAGCGCCTTATCGCGGCTGGTGCGGACGTAAATGTGACGATTCCGGGAAGCCCAAACTTTGCAGGCAAGCCTGAGCGAATCGTCGACTTGGCACGATTTAAAGGTTTGAAGTATATTGTCAAGTTGTTGGAAGAGGCTGGGGCAGAGAGATCAAAATGGTATCGCCTATCAAGTCGCAACTCGATGAATTTCGTCTAAGATGACAAAAAATGGCACATCGAGGCCTCTTTCTCGTTCCGTCTATCACACGCCTCATAATTACGAAGAACCACCAGTGAGCCCCACGATTGGTTCCAAACTTCCAACAACTTATGCACGCTGGTTAACTCTCCACAATTCATGGCTGCCTAACCAACCTCCCTAATTTCTTCATTCTTAAAATGATCTGAGCACTGCAACACTTGTCCAGACAAACAACTCAACATGCATCGCCAAATCAACCTTCTCGTCTACCCCACCCGCGCCTCAAAGGTAAACGGCACGCGCGCCCACTGGGCGCTCTTCATTCCCTCCTCCACCTCCAGTACTCAGGGAACGCTGATTCAGGTCCTCGGCACGCCATTCACGGGCTATGGACTGGAATTCAAACGAGGCTATAAACTAGACGATGTAAAAGAGAAGTTTAGCGCGTTTTTGTTGGGAGAGGTGGAGGGGAGGTTTGTTGGGGAAGGAGATGGGGAAGGAACGGATATACAGGCCAGGGATGAGGTCGAGAGGGAGGCGAAGAAAGTAGAGGTTCCGGGTGTTAGTCGAGAGCCTTTGAATCCTGATGTGGTGAGTTTGCAGGTCCTGCTGTTTATACTTTATTTCAAGGGGGTTTGTGCTGGTGCTGATATATGCTGTGAAGGGGAGGAGATGTCAGGAGTGGACGAGGGAGCTTGTGCAGAGGTTGGTTGGGAGAGATATCTTGCCTGAGAGCGCACTGTTGGTGCTGGATGAGGCGAAGAGGCTTGAGACTGTTCGTGTATGACGTGGCAGCAAGCTTATCGCTTGTTCCTGGGTTTTAAAATCTCTGAAATGATCTGCATTTGGCGGGGGATACTGGTAGATTTGCTGGACGTTTGCTCATTCCTCTCGAAAGCCCAGGTCGGATGATTTTATACTGCATGGCTGAGCATTGGCTAACCATGGTACCCCCCATTACCCCGCTATGGAGCGTCTATTCGGATTTCCGTGATGTTCATGTACCTTTCAATCAGCAAACCAGTGAGCTGCAAGTTTGGAAGAACCTCTGAAATCTCTTATACACTCTCAAGTATTATGTCTTCTGTCATTCATTCCTGAAATCCTCATTGACAACATTCCACGAATGGGGACGTTTCTTTCCTTCTAGACCTTTTCCTCCAAGATTGACAATCCAATCATTGATATCTCACCTTTCTTAACCTCTTTCTCTTCTTCTTCTTCTTCTTCTTCTTCTTCTCCAGCCAATAAATCAATAAATGAAGTCATATCAGTCACCTATCCCACCTGCGAGGACCATAGCTTCTTCCAACTCACCAACCACAACATCTATTCCTCTTTCTCCGCAACGAGAAGTTTAGGGGTCTTTATAAAAGGACAATATTTCCGGTATATATCTCCAAGTGAAGGAATTCAGAATACTTGCGAGGGGGTATCACATGCATGTCTTGAAGTTGGATGAGGTTGCTAGGAGTTATGGTAAGTAGTTTGCGGTATGAGGATAAAGGGTAGGATTCCGTAGGGGTCGTGGCTTATAATAAACTAGTCAAATAGGAATATATTAAGGCGGGACGACAGGCACCAGCTTCTCACAGTAAACAGAGCCGTGTCCAATCATTCCATGCGCCATATTTTGGTCAGCTGTCAGCTCACTAAAGGGTTTTTTTTCATTATGCTTACTATTCCTATATTCCTATATTTCTATTCATATATATCGAATTTATCTCATCACTCATTTCAGTTGCTGTACAAAACGTCTCCTCTTTTTCCAAGTCACGCCTCGTAGTTTCTGGACTTCAACCCCACTAGAGCCAACATGTCTATAGAGCTGGATATCATTATCGTAGAAGGCGGCATCTCTGGACTTGCTGCGGCGATCAGCACAGTGTTCGAGTAAGTATCTAACTGCTTCGAGTTGAGTTTTCCCCTGCTAATCTTTGTTATTGCTGAGAGTGAGAAGACGCTTGAGAAGGAGACCGGGGTTATGGCTCAGTTATAGAGAAGTGAAATATGGTATCCTTTATATTAGAGATTTTGATTTGATTTCAGGAAATATATATCAACTTCAAAGGGTCAAATTAGCGGTGACTTGAGTGGTGGGGTGAAGGACTGGGAAAGTGGGGTTCCCCCTTGTACGCTACGGCACGGGCGGCAGTGGCACAGGGCACGGTTCAGGGGGGAGGATCTGGATCTGATAAGATTGATCTTCAACCCTCAATTTGATGGGGAATGCACAAACGAATGCTATAAATACAGCGTGATAGACAGTCTCTTCAATGAATATAAGGTAACAAACAATGAGTGAGAAGGTGACAGAATCATCTGCTGTAGAACGACAAGAATGAACAATCACGTGTTCGTGTCTTGTTATTCGCCACCAACTCTCGTATGATGTCAACCCCGCCCGTTGCAAGAAATATAAAGCCTTGCTAGCGTTCTCCAACCCGTCTCATCTACCATCAACAAAATATACCCCAAGAAACCTCAGATTAACGCAGCAATACCACAGCTGTAACCAACAATGTCGTCCTTCAACTTCTCATTCTCCTCCTCGTCCTCCATCTCCGCATCTTCCTCCAGCGGAGTCCAGCGAACAGGCCAATCCTATCAATCAACAACACACTCGGATCCATCCGGCACCAGAGTGCAAACCACCAGTCAGAGAGTAGGCCAGCCGGCGATTCAGGAAACGAGGAATTATGATGCGCATGGGAGGCAGATTTTGGAGGATGGGAAGACGCTGGGCCAGGGCCAGGGACAGGGTGGTGGGAATGCGAGCAGGAGGATTGAGGATGTGACGGATGCAGATGAGAATGAGAATGGGAATGATAGGTTGTATAGGGAGAGAATGGAGGATGAGTATGCGAAGAGGGAGGGTGGAGCTTGAGGATTATGGGGTGCGATTCGGTTTGGGGAAAAGTCACGAGGTTGAATATCTGCTTTGAGGGTCACATGCTTACCTACCTTCCTAGTCCTCTAAGATATCACTCTATTTGAATGAAACCCGAGTTTGTCTTTCATACCGAGTCCATGATATACCTACGATACATTTCTAACGAACCACAAGCGTAGTGGAGATATTGGGTAGGCTGACTCCGCAGGTGCAGACCGTGCGACCGAGCCTGTTTACCATTTATCAATCACAGAGGTATACCCAATGGCATATAAGGTATCAAATATCGGTGTGGATAAAAGACAATCCCTTACCTCAAGAAGCCACTATCTTGGTTATGTGTGAGGTTGGAGGGGTGGAGCGCGCTGAAGATTCAGCTTCTGCGGGGCACCACCTCTAGCGAGGATTGGATCTTCCAGGCGTAAGCTTCAGGGGCTCTTCGGGCTTTTCCACCTTGCTGACGTGAGGAGTTGAAAGTTTCAAATCACTATTTATGGAAGCGCTGCCTTGAAAGTTTGTCACCAAGGGCATGTGACAAGTGTTAATTTTGGTAGTGTTTTTATTTTCAGCCAGTCTGCGATTTTCAAGGTAGTACCTCCATACCAGCATCTTCTAATTCCACTTCAAGAAAATGGCGTTCCGAGCAGTATGCAAGTCTGTTGTGCAGCTTATGTGTCAGATCTTCATCATGGCTGCAGTGCAACATTGATTGGTCCAAGATTGTCTGCGATCAGCATCTGTCATTTGTCAAAGAGCGAAGAGCGAAGAGCGAAGAGGTTGGTTACACACCCATCTTTAGGCGGTGTGAACTTCAATATTGGAGTGGCTGAGATCATTCCGTATCTTCCGGCTTTGTACAGTTCTGATTTTCCAACTATTCTTACGGGCGATTCAGCTGAGCTGAGGCGTCTCCACAAGGTCACCGAGATGATGGACAAAGGCTCTCGTGTCATGCCCTCACGTCACCGTGTAATTGTGGCGCTCAAGGATCTGACTGCCTTTGTTCTGCCGGTTCAAGCTTTATCAATCAACGTGATCCCTTGTTAGCATCCTGCTTCAATGGCTCGACTTCTCTTGTTACAACTTACCTCATTAATTTTATCTTTATTATACCTTGAAGCTTGCAATTGTTCAGTCTAATAGCTCTATTCAACCGTAATCAAAGTCTCTATATACTCTCAGCATGGCTTCAAGCCCAAACAACCCCGTGGATACCTCCAGCACCGAACACAATCAATGGCGAAAAGAAATAGAATCTACGTTGGAAGCCGTGAAGCAGGTTATTGGCAAATCACTCTCTCCGATTCCCGCACAGCGCTATACCCCACTCAATGATGATAACCAGAAGATGACGGGTCTTGTACACGACCTCCAGAAACTTGGATTCAAAGATGTCGGGACTCTCCTCTCACTCTTCAACTCAGAAGTGAAAGGCGTCCAAGACGACAATAAGTTCCTGCTCGAAAACCTAGTTGGAGTCCTCAGCAAGCTCGACCTTACTTCAAAAGTATCAAGTCAACTCACGACCGGCTTCGTTAACAATCTCTGGAATGCGCTCCCCCACCTTCCTCCTACGTCTTTGGGCTCAAAGTACAAGTATCGGGAGGCAGATGGGTCCCATAATAACATCCGAATTCCGGAGGTTGGAGCCGCGAATACCCCATATGCCAGGTCCGCAAAACCGAAGGTGCTACAAAACATTGCCCTCCCAGATCCCGGTGCGATTTTCGACAGCTTGATGGTCCGTGGAGACACCTTCGAACCACACCCTAACAAAATCTCCAGTATGCTTTTTTACTTGGCTACAATCATCATCCACGACATCTTTAGAACCGTAAGCGTAACAAATCCCGACTGTCCAGCCTCAATTGACAAATTACAGGATCACAATGATTTCAACAACTCCATGACTAGCAGCTACCTTGACCTCTCTCCGTTGTATGGGAGCAACCAAGAAGAACAAAACACAGTCCGTTCCTTCAAAGATGGCAAACTGAAGCCAGACTGTTTTTCTGAGAAGAGAATTCTTGGCTTCCCTCCTGGAGTTGGAGTTCTGGTCATAATGTTCAATAGGTTCCATAACTATGTTGTTACACAACTTGCACTGTAAGTCAAGATGCCTACTTACCAGTAAACCTGCTGATTGTGGTCAGCATTAACGAAAATGGACGTTTCTCGATGCCTAAAGACGATGCGACGAAGGAATCTTGGGCCAAGTACGACAATGACTTGTTTCAAACCGGCCGCTTGATTACCTGTGGCTTATATGTGAATTGTATCTTGAAGGATTATGTCAGAACAATTTTGAGCTTGAATCGAACTGGCACGAAGTGGGATTTGGATCCCCGTGTATCAGAAATAAAATCGTTATTCAATACTCCTGCAGCCGAAGGAACAGGAAACCAAGTTTCTGCGGAGTTCAACTTGAGTAATGAACTTTTCTTAGATATGGGTGACTCGTGCTAATAAAATTTCAAGTCTACCGATGGCACTCGCAGTCTCAGAGAAAGACGACAAATGGACCCAAGACGTCTATACAAAAATGTTCCCCGGCAAAAAGCCAGAGGATGTGACACTGCCAGAGCTTCTCAATACTCTACGAGCAACTGAAAAGAATATGCCCGAAGACCCTCTCCAACGGCCCTTTGCTGGACTCGAGCGAAACGCGGATGGCAGCTTGGACGATGATGCTTTGGTAGAGATTGTCCAGTCTTCAGTTGAGGACGTCGCCGGATCCTTCGGGGCTAACAGAGTCCCCAAAAATCTACGGGCAATTGAGATTCTTGGCATAATCCAGGCACGGTCATGGAACTTGGCGTCTTTGAACGAGTTCCGCGAATTTACTGGACTCACAAAGCACGAGACTTTTGAAGACATCAATCCAGACCCAGAGGTGGCGACAAAGCTGCGAAACTTATACGAGCATCCTGACTACGTGGAGTTATATCCAGGTCTTGTGGCAGAGAAAGCAAAACCGCCAATGTCCCCGGGCTCAGGGCTTTGTGTCAATTTTACTACTTCGTATGCCATTCTGTCTGATGCCGTATCTCTAGTACGCGGTGATCGCTTTTATACGCTCGACTACACGCCAAAGAATCTCACGAATTGGGGGTAAGTGACTTGGTGCCCGTAATTATTTTCTTCCTACTAATATTTCCAGATTTAACGAAATCCAGTATGATCTAAATGTTGACGATGGGGCTGTCTTTAACAAGCTCTTCTTCCGAGCTTTTCCCAACCACTTTCAACAAAATTCCATCTATGCACATTTCCCGCTGGTTATCCCGAGTGAGAACCTCGCCATCCTCAAGTCATTGGGTAGAGCCGACAAGTACTCCTGGGACAAGCCGGCTCGCGTTCCGGAACTCATCGTTGTCAAGTCATACGCGGCGGCGAAACAGATTCTCGACGACAAAACCAACTGGAAAGTTACATGGGGCGAAGCGATCACCTTCCTTGCGAGCCAACCCAAGAAGAAGAATGGAGTCGACTTTGCCTTGGCTGGTGACAATCCTCCGAACGCTGATTCTAGGAAGCTGATAATAAGGGCACTCCACCCTGATAACTGGGAATCCGAGGTAAAGAAGTTCTACGAGGAGACTACGACTAAGCTTCTTAAAAGCTACAGTTACAAAGTTCCCGGAACAAGCGCATACCAAGTCGATATCGTCCGAGACGTGGCTAACCTCGTCAACACGAGGTTTGCAGCATCAGTTTACAGTCTCCCACTCAAAACCGAGGAAAATCCTAGAGGGATCTACACCGAGCAGGAACTATACCAAGTTCTCTCAATCCTCTTCATTGTTATATTCTACGATGCCGATATTGCCAAGAGCTTCCAGCTCCGAGAAGCCGGGTACATGCTTGCGCAGCAATTAGGAGAACTGGTATTGATAAACGCAGAGGCGATTTCAAAGACGGGTCTCATTGCCGATCTGCTCGCCAGCTTGCACGAATCTAGTCCACTGACCGACTACGGAACCCATATGATTCAACGACTGTTGGACACCAACCTATCTGTCAAAGACGTCGTTTGGTCTCATCTGTAAGTGCCCATGCAAACTCTGGCGCGCAGCCCCCTAACACGCCTTAGACTCCCGACCGCTGCAGCTGGGACAGCGAATCAGTCGCAGCTCTTCTCCCAGTCTCTCGATTACTACTTGGGAGACGGCGCAAAGTACATTCCTGAGCTATACGCTTTGTCCAAGGAAAACACACAAGAAGCCGAGGACAAGATTCTACGATAGTAAGCACCATCCATCCATCCATCCGCGACCCCTTCTTCCTTTCAGTATCAGTATACTAACCCCAGCCCACATCAGCTTCATGGAAGGCGCCCGTCTCCGCGCAACCGTCGGCGTCTACCGCGCCTACCAACCCCCAACCACCGCACCCACAGCCACGCCCACCACCCTCACAGACGGCGCCACCACCCTAACCATCCCACCCAACCACCGCGTCTTCATCGACATAATGCTCGCCTCGCGCGACCCCACCGCATTCCCCGACCCCCTAGAAGTCCGTCTCGACCGCCCGCTAGACAGCTATCTGCACTACGGGTGGGGCCCGCACCAATGCGCGGGGATGGACGCGAGTATGGTTGCCATGACTGCGATGTTCAGGACTGTGTTTGGGTTGCGGGGGCTGCGGAGGGCGGTGGGGAGCGCGCCGGGTGGGCCTGGTATGGG
>QGMF01000379.1:0-34661 GCA_007821475.1 Lachnellula arida | reverse complement strand
GGGGCCAGTGGGGGGGTTAGAGTATGATTGGGGTTGTGAGTGAGGTGGGGGGTTTTTGAGGGATAAGAGGAAGGGGGGAGAGATTAGTTAGGTTTAGGTTTTGGGATTAGGTTTAGGGGAGGGAAGAAAAGGAGATGGTTAGTACATACGGATAGGACGCCGGAGAGGGATTGCGATGATGACAGGGCTGAAGCGTAGGCGTGCAGGAGAGGAGTGCTATTATTGCTGTTTCGTCTGATTTGTCTAAGGATGTAGAAGTAGAAGCTATAATATATTAATGATTAAATAAGTAGATGAGGGTAGTTTAAAAAGGTGATTAAAAAAGTAATTAAGAAAGGTAGTTAAGAAAGGTAGTTAAGAGAGAAAAAGAGGAGAAGGAGGAGGTTAATAGTAAATGTAATAGGTTCGGAGAGTACCTGTACTGTATTTATTTACTTTGAACACGAGTAATAGGTGGTAGTTTATAATACTTTATTAGTTGGTCGCTCTTCACTCTTATGGAAAATGCGTAGTAAGGTGAGGTAGTATTCTTAGGATAGAGGGGAGGTAGATAGGGATGGTGGGTGGGGGAGATAATAAGTAGGTGTCTTTTCTACTTCCATGTGTTGAACTATTATTTGTTATACTAATAAGTAAAAGAAAAAAGAAGAAAAACCTATTCCTTGATATAATAAGTTGTGTTATAAAGTCTTTCCAAGTAACTCCTATTAGTCAACCGAAGCATATCGTCAGATAACACCAATTAAGAAAAGCGAGTTGGGGATGGATATAAATTGAAATCATAAGATTATAAACGAGGCCCTGAGGGTTGATATCTTTAGCAAAACAAAGCTGACCACATCAACTATTACCCCTTTCCATTTCGCCTGCTGCAATGAAGCGCTAAATCTCAGCTATCAAAACACCACTCCTTATAACATCTATTTTAGCCCATTCATTCCTTCCCTCACTTCTTCAACCCCTCCAAATGCCACTGCATAACCTTCTCAAAAACCCCCTTCCCACCCCCAACAATCGAATCCCCATGACACGGCACCAGATTCTCAAACCCCCACGAATCAATCCTCCTCACACTATCATTAAACCCCGCGCGATCCGCCCTGCTAAAAACATACCACAGCATGCGTTTCTGCCACACCGCGTCGCCCCTCGTATTCTGCATCCCCGCAAACAACCTAGTCGCCCACCCCGACCCCGCGTCCTCGCCCGTCCGCGAATACTGCTCCGTAGCCGGCAAATTAAACAGCAGGTCCGCCTCGATGAGCGTGCGCGACGGCTTGTGCACAAACACCAGCTCCTTATTCGGGTGCGCGTCCACGAACTCGTACTCGAACTCGGCGTCGAATTCCTCGGAGACGCGTATGGAGCGTTTGTTGGCTGCGGTGAAGACGGTGGTGATGGGCACGTTGGTGACGTCCTTGTCTGTCTGGCTGAGCTTGGCCCGCTTCTCGGCCAGACCGTCAGGGGCGATGATGTGTGCGGATGGGAAGGCGGACGCCCAGGCTGACAGAAAGATGTGGTGTTCGAGGTCTGGTGCGGCGATGTAGGAGACTTTGTTGCCGAGGGATTCGAGTTTGGATTTCACGGTGGGAGTTAGGGCGACGGGGGAGAAGACGGCGAGGGAGCCGGATTGGAGCTTGACTGTTATTAGCAAGGAAGTTAGTTTGGGTTTGGAAGATTCTAGGAGGGGAGGGAAAGAAAGGATATACCGATTGTAGCTCTCCCGCCGAATTTTATACGGCCGAAGCGTAGGAAGGGGACGGAGAGCGTGGTTACGCCTGGGACGAGATCGCGGATGACCATCACGTCGTCGGGGTGTTGGGGGATGAGTTTGGATGTCATTTTGAGATGCGAGATGCTGTGTATGTGGAATGGAGAATGGTGGGAGAGATGGGAGGGAGGTGTTATGATATGTTGTGGTGCGAGTTGATGATGTATTTGTAAATAAGGGTCCAGGCCTATGACGCAGTGTGATTGCTGTATTCGTACAGTGAGAAAAGAAGTCAATTGAGATGCGATTGAAACAAAACAGAGAGGGACTTGTATGTATATTTATATATACCCAGTATCTTACCAGACAAGATTTGATTTAATATCATAGTCCATCCTCTGTTATGTTATTCAGCATATCGGTCCAGATTCAAATAACGGCCATGTTTGATAAGCGTCCAGTCCAGGCGTGGCGTGGTTTCTCTACTGTACCGAGGTGCGGGAGAGCTAGCTACAGGGGTGAAACTGTCATGTCTGCATGCATGGCGTAATGAGTAGTAATCCATTTACATTCACACTAAAACAAACCTCCGAAATGCACAGTACCGGTAGTCAGAGGCTGAAGAAGAGAAGTTACAGGCATGTATTTGTGTTCACAGGGATATTTGGGATATTTGCCTTTAGTCTTCAAGTAGTAACTGCGGGCCAATACCCAAGGATTCGGACGAGCTCGGAAGCCCGAGTACAGGACAAGTACAAACCTTATGCAAGAGATGCATGTAAAGTTATAAACCCAGCAGAAACTCTATCAATGAAATGAAATTAATAAGTTAACATACGAATCCTATTCCGTATTATCGGTCTGACCGAACATTGATGCAATGTTTGAGTTCAGCACGAACCCCTTGGCCAAATCTAAATCAACCTCAAGTAGAATGGCTAGACAGCTTGTTTGTATATAAAGAGCTGTATTGTAAGATAGCATAACACCTTGGAAGAAATAATGGGTATCATCCCCGAAACACCATTGTGTCTGCCTGCTGCCTGCCCTGTAAAAGTGATGTGCAAACGCCAGGTGCTGTGGGTATCCGAGACAAGACAAGACAAGACAAGACAACCAGAAGAAGAACCTCAAGCCAATCCAGAAAACAACTCTATTTCGACGCCCTTCTAAACTCCATCATTTGCTCCCCAAGTGATAACACGTCCGCGATCAAAGTCAAGATGCCATAACAAGACTATCCTCCTATCCAGGAATCGCATAAGCCTCCATATCATCCCCAATCAGTTTAGCAACAGAGACAAACAATCGTTCGAACCCACTCGCCCACTCCTCGGAGAGGAGACCCGCAGCAACGCCTCGTCTATGACGGTTGCGGTTCTGGAACAGGTCGTTGAAGAAAGATTGCGTGATGTTATTGGCGTCAGTCCAGTTCTGGCGCTCCTGCCACATGGTATACAGCATGTAACACCACCAGAAGAAAATAAGTTGCAAGAGGATGTTGATGATTGTCTTTGTTGCGTCCGGCCGATTGTAGGGGTCTGGGTGTTTGATTCCCTCCCAGAGACTTTGCTCAACGGGTATGGTGCTGGGGTCGTTGAATTCGATATTGTCAATCCCCTCTTCTTCGCCCTCCCCAAGTGGATACAGCTTCTCGACTTCCTCTGGTGTCAGGATCCGCAAGGTACTAATACCGACTCCTTGGGGTAGTAGCGGTGAAAGTTGCGTAGGAGTCGTTGGTCCATCTCCTCCATCCTGTGAGGCAATTGTGAACCTCTCTCTGGTGTCCTTCGGGGGGGTAACAGGGTCAAGGAAAAGCGAAAGATCCTTTTTGGGGCTCTTGGCCTCGCCCTCTCCTCCTGCCACACGCGCCATTTGACTCTGAATGGAGTTTCGTGCGGAGTTTCGGGCGGAGGTTGGTGCAGTAAAAGTGAAACCATCGCCATCACCATCACCATCTCGAGGAGCATTTTGGAATCCGAGTGCCCAGCTATCACTCATTGCGCTGCCTACGGTGTTTACGGTGTCGGAGCGATTACGTGTTGGGACGTTGCCAGGAGGGGGTATCAAGCCACTGCCTTCAGTGGGGTTATCGCCGGGTGGAAAAGCTTTGCCGTCCTCAAAAGAAGAAGGAGTCTTGCCATCAGTACCTGGAGGAGTGGTTTTGCCGCTATCATGTGGCGGAGGAAGTGGTGCTTTGTCGCCGCCTTTGGGATCAATAGGAGGTGGCCCATCGCCTCCACTGCCAATGTCTTTTGGACTTGGCGGAGGAAGCGGGGAAGATCCAGATGGAAGTATACCATGGCGTCTGCGGGAGACAATATTACCGCGATTGATGATTTTTTGGATGTAAAGACTGCCGAGGACCATCAAATCGTACCAAACCCAGAGAAGATGCGTAAAGGTCAACTCGCGGGGTGATGGAGCCCAGCCAGGAACCTTTCTGATGACCCGTATAATCTTCTTGACGAATCGAGGTCGAGCAGGCTTGCGATCATGCTCATACTCATCCTCATCCTCATCGTCTGAGGACGAGGACTCTTCTTCCGAGCTGTATACTTCATCTCCAGTAGGCTTCTCTTCAAACTCGAACTCGTTGGAAAGATTCCTCGGTCTCCCATCTTTCTGCTCTTTTGGCTTGGTTGTCGTGCGGTAAGCTTCGGGATCCAGGTCGAAGCGGGGCATCTCAGCGCGCGCCTTCTCAATCTGATGTCGGAGATCGGCCGAGATACTCTTCTCCTTTTCCACATCCTTTTGCACGTCGAGGTTGAGTTGCTCCAAGTGATGGATTCTCTGCCGCGAGCCTTTGAGCTCCTTCTGGGCGGCATCTCGCGCATCCGTGATGGATTGGGCTTGCTGAGCCAATCCGCTGGAATCGCTCCGGAGCGTGGCCAACTCCTTTTTCGTGATCTCTAAATCACGCTGCAGCCTGTCACGCTCTTCTTTGGCTGTCTCGGTTTCGGCGCATGCAGTGGTGAGTTTCTCCGTTAGATCCTTATTCTCATCGTGGAGATTTCCCGTCACTTCCAGGGTTTCTTGGAACTCGTCTTGTTGACGTTTGACTGTGTCTTGCGTATCGCGAAGCTGTTTCTCGGCCTGGCCCAGCTTTTTCTCAGCCTCGTCCTTCTCTTTTCGGACCTCTACCAAATCAATTACACAGTACTCGAGGTTCTTTTCTTGCTCGTTATATTTGTCGCGCCATTTTGCGACTTCCTCCCGCAACCGGTCGATTTCGGAGTCATCTTCCATGCTGGATGTGTTTTGGTTTGGTGCACGTGTACGTGCGTTGTTGTGGCGAGGGTTTTGATCGTCAAAGTCGCTGTCACTTTGCGCTGGTGGCTTCTTCGGCGTCCGCTTCGGCGGCATTGATGATATCGCGAAAAGAACAATGAATGCACTGGAAGTTTTGCCCGCTGCCTTGTTGTCAATTATATAATGAAGATGTGATATTGTATTTGTCGCATTCAATTAATTGCTGAATGAATTAATGTTTTCCTCTGCACCTTCCGCCTCTGCATTCCACTGCCGCATCCGGAATGTTCATTCACTGCAGCATTCCTGCGCCCTGCAGCGGTGTTGTTTCCAGCGTTCAGGCCTGAAAATACAGGCGGTGGGAAAATTATTTCAAGGCAAGATATATTTTATACCCAGGTACTCTACCTATATACTCTATACTCTGTTCTACGTTCCTTCTAATCATTTTATCTCTTCTTTGTGATCTTCAAAGTTGCCATGTTCAAATAAAAAATCAAGATGTGGCCCACCAGGCCCCATCTGCTCCACATGTACGGAGTACTTTTGTACCCGATTCATCTCACCCTCCTCGACTTCGCAATCCTTCTCCTCATAACCTGCACACAAACCTTCATATCCACAGTCGCAAACCTCGAGTGCGGATCCGCATTCATCGTCTTAACCACCGGTTCAACCCTAGGCAACACAACCCCCTCCTCCCCAATATCCAACCATTCCTTCCCCCTATTCTTCTTCAACCCCCGCTCTTTCTGCGTACCCTCATCTCCCAAAGAACAAGTCTTCAGAATCCTCTCCCCAGCCCTCTCCTTCGACTCCAACTCAAACGGGAACATGGGCTCCGTATGCAACAGCGCCAACTCACAATCCAGCTTCTTCAATTTCTTGAGATGAGGAAGTGCATATGCAAGTTCAGACCAGAACAGCGAGCAATCAAGCCGTATCTCCCGCAGCGTCTCACACGCCGAACTCAGAGACGGAAGGAGATGCCTCCACGGATTCCCATAAGAGTAACGATTCTTGATCTTGTACAATTCATGTCCTTCTGCAGGCCGTCGGCCATGCCCAACCAAATGGAGATTATTAGGGTCGGAAGCAAAGTACACGGACTGCAGGTTTTTGCTCGCGAACATACATAGCGCGTAACTCATTAGTATATCTGCATCACGCTGCCGGTACCCAAGATAGACGTGCAGAGCGAGCGGCGCGGCGGTCTCAAGATCTGCTCGGGGCGGCGGTGAGGGCTGCGTGGGTCCTTCTGCTCTGGGGAAGGAATCCGCTGGCTTGCGCGGAGTTCGTGGCCTTGCCTCCACATCCACATCCACAACTGCTTTGGTCGCGATATTAGAACTCCCCTTGGGCACTATACTCAAATCCTCCAGCTCCCTGATCCCCCTCGGCGCATAAGCTCTGAAATCCTGCTCCACGCTCTCCCCCTGACACACAACAACAACAGCCAACTCGTCTCCAAAAACCTCACTCACATCCCTCAGGATATCAATCCACATCTCCATACACAAGCCCCTCGCCCGAAACGGCACAGCCCACCACCTAGAATCAAGCACGAACCTCGAGAGCGGCTTGCCCTTCGCCGCACCTCTCGCGCGCCTCAACTTCCGCACCAGCACACCACGAGCACCATTCCCATCTTCGCGATCCCAGAACTCGTACAAGGAGCCCGGGAGCTCGGAATTAGGCGCGGAGACGGAGTTTTCGGGGGGCGCGGGGACCTCGAGGACCAGGTTCGAGCATATGTGGCGCGAGAGGTAGATGGAGCGGAGAGCGCGGCATGTTGAGGCGAGGTGGAGGGGCCCGGCGTCGCTGAGGATCCAGCGTGCGTTTGCGCGCGGGGTTTCTGGTCCTGGGTCTGGGTCTGGAGTGAGGGGGAGCGGTGGGGTGAGAGTGTAGCGGGGTCCGCAGGTGGTGCGTTGGAGGGCGAAGTAGATCAGGTGGAGGATCTCGGGGGCGAGGGAGGTTAGGGAGGTCATGTCTGTACCATAATGGTGTTTATAATGAGAATGGAAATGGAAATGAGAATTCACGGGTCTTGTTTTTGTTTGGGTGCGTTGAAATGGTGTAATAATGAGAATATTATGAGTTTGAATGGGGTGGTGTTGTGAGGGGTTGACTGGAGTGTTTTCAGTTAGAGGATTGAACCCCTGATATTTAGTGCTTGGCGCTATAATTAGTGGGGTATGTGCTATAGTAATAGCCTGTTGAGGCTGGAACATGACATTTTACGTGTAGATGGGATCGGTAACCAGTTTTTGATAGAAACAACATATATAAAACCTGAAATTGGAGCCATATTAGGTTCTTTAGACTAACAGTTGCGTAGTACGGAATAAAGCGCTAGTGAAAAGGGGGTTGGATCGATTAATACCTTACTCTCTCTGCTTGGAGGCTAACTAGGACCTGGTCGAATGAAAGCTCACATTCGTATATTTATTCAATGTCTACACAAGATGATTGCAACAGACCTCCATAAACAAGAACAAAGCAACTTTTGCTCCCATTACAAACGGAAATCTCCTGATAAAGCCCTCGAGGCCCCAAAGTCAGACCCTTGATGCATGTATCTATCCACTCCAATTACCTCCACCGTTCGTCTTATTCCCTGGGCCGCTATCAATCACAATCCTAGAGTCCGGGTCTTTGGCGGTTTAACACCTGGGCCAACACCTGTCCTGCTTGTGTTTGGTGTTGGGGAGGCCCCAGAAGTTAGTTTTCGAGTGAAATGTACCTCTTTGCATGAGGATGGGAAGACTGACCTTGCAATTTAGAGGGACAGAAGATATTATCAGTGATGAGGACAACTGGTGTCTGATGGTTGCAATTTCGAAGTCGTAATTTTAGCTGGAAGACGGCTTTGCGAGATTTATGGACTCTGAAACTGCGAGGAAGAAACTGCGGATGCTGAAAGCGAACCCAGCATACTTTATAAATTCTAACGCAAAGCGCAAGTCGGCGTCTGTACTGTTCTTGTTTAGAGGCGTCTTGTGGTGTCATACTCGCATCGAGTGTCAGATGCCAGCCGTGGAATATTTTCCCTCGATCATCGTTATTTGGTTGGATACGGATCGAGTTGGGGCAGTAGGGGCCAGAATGACAAACACGTTAACCGTTATGAGACAGGAAAATGCGTTTCATAGCCTCCTGGCATTCGAGAAAAGTGGTTTTAAGGGACAGCCAGCTACCAGGGTACAGCGATATGCCACAACTTGGGGAATGATGGAAACAGATTCCAAATCCACTCAAGTCCGTAATTATCTTTGTAGTGCCCTTTCAGCAGTCTCAGGTCTCACAGTCCTTCAAGTTCTGACAGAGACTGGCGCGAGGCTACTTCCTCGAATCCAGACCCGGTATGGGGTTCTATCTGTCGATTAACACAACGAAGGAAAGGATTAAACATGAACGAAGCCATCAGAGGTGAAAAGAAAGCATACAAATTCGGGACTCGCTTGTCGAAGTGACGAGCTGAAAGGGACAATGTCCGGTAACCAGGAGGCGGAGACTTCTATATGGAATCAGATTCAAAACCAACCTGCAAGTATCCCTGGATCGCATAGAAAGCCCAACCGAGAGCTGAGTCGCTGCAAAGACTTTAGTGGACGGCGAAATACGGAGATCAGCCTTGAAATAAATCTCACCGTTGAGATGAGTGTCGTAATCCTATGTAACTGCAATTGATAGGAATCGTATTTCAATTTTCTCTCTGAGTATACTAGCCAATGCAGGTGCCTGATAATCTTGCTCGTATTGGTCAGTAGTACGGTATAAGATCAGATCATCACAGTGAGATGGGGCCTCGGGCTCGGGTTCGTATTTTTCGACGCGACCAAGTCACATCGATTTACCACCTCGTGAAGAAAAATTGCGGCTGACCAGCTTTGCAGGTTGAAGAGATTGTACCTGAATGACGATCAGGGGATACCTGTGTATTTTTGGATTGGGTGAACCTGTGATACCTCAGTGATGTGTTTAAGAAGACAGGATGTCGCCAGCGGTCATGCCAGACACTGTAACTTAATCGAAATTACTTTGAAGGTTAATATGACGAAATCCCTGAATATTATTGTTTGTGGTGCTGGAATTTCCGGTAAGGTCATCGGGAAAATTACCTTGCCTCATCTTTGATCGTGTTCTAGAGGCTCGCAACATCAATACAAAATGTTGCCCAATATCCAGAAACGGTTACGGATCTTTCAAATGGTAGTGCTAACACAATTTTAGGATTGGGGGCTGCAATTGCGTTGAAAAGAAAGGGCCACCAAGTCTCCGTTATCGAAGCGGCATCGCAGCTCCAAGAAAGTGGCGCCGGCATTCAGGTACCCCCAAACAGCTTGAGAATTCTCAAGTCATGGGGTCTGGAAACAAAATTCATAGCCAAGGTCATGTGCCCAAAGAGTGTGGCAATCAGGCGGTATGCAACAGGCGAAGTGATTGGTAGGACTGAAATGAATCCTGTTCTGCAAGATAAATATGGATTTCCGTAAGTCGATTTGTTCCACAGAACTTGATCATTAGCTAATCCTGGCAGTTACTGGTTCATCCACCGCGCGGATTATCAGAATATTCTCTATGACGCAGCTATAGAGGCCGGTATTCAGATTCTTCTGGGGACTCCCATTGAAAGTGTTGACGAGAAAGAGCCGACCGTCATACTTGCAAGTGGTAAAGAATTAAAAGCGGACTTGATTGTGGGAGCTGATGGTGTCCGCTCAAGAACTAGAGCATCCGTCTTGAAAGAAGAGGTCGAAGCTCTGGAATCTTCCCAATGCGCTTACAGTGCGACTGTGCCTGTGAACCTGATGAACTCAGATCCTAACCTTGCTCATCTTATGACAGATGTCAATGCAAACCTGTGGTTAGGGCCGGATGGACATATTATGGGATATCCGATCCGAAATGGTGAAGTGTATAACTTGGTCCTTGTGAGCCCAGGTAAAGCGAGCGTCGGAAAATGGAACGACCGGGCAGATGTTGAAGAGATGAGAAGCCGCCATGCCGAGTGGGAACCTACTGTTCAACGCCTGCTCAGTCACGTTACCACTTGTCTAAAGTGGAAACTTGCTTATGTTCCACCTCTTGAGAGATGGGCCAGTAAAAATGGACGAGTCGTTATAATTGGCGATGCAGCTCATGCCATGCTGCCGTTGTTATCCCAAGGAGCCGCTGTATCTATTGAAGACGGAACAGCATTGGCAGAATGTCTTGATCGAGTCACCGACCTAGTAGACCTCTCGCCAGTGCTACGAGCATTTCAGGATCTGCGAAAATCTCGCTGCGAGACAATTTCAAAGGCAGCGTTGTCCCTTGTGGACCTCTGGCATCTGCACGATGGACCAGAGCAGGAGGGAAGAGACCTCAAGATGAAGCAAGACATGACCAACACGGTTGGGGTAACATCCGATAGTAAATCAAGCTTAGACATGATGAGGGACAAGTTCGTGCCTTGGATGTTTGGGTATGATACTGTGAGACAGGTAAGCGCGGTTGAGTTTAGAGAGGTCCACTGCTAACCACAGCCAGGCAAACATGTTCTTGGACAGTCATTTGACGAGAAAGGGGATTGGGGAGGGTTTTGTATCTCGAGCAATTGAGCAAGGCGGGTTCCTTTCCTTGGGGCAGTAAAGCGGATGGATGGCGTGGCGTTGAGTTTGGTAGATAACTACTAAGGTAGTCTATTTGTTCAGTCGTGTACATGTGCTTGGGAGTCGAAGACGAAACGAGTATATTGGAGTATTCATAGCGGTATAAGTTTACAAGATACGACGAGAAGAATGAAAAAATCCAAGGTCGAGGTGATGTTGATGTCGGTCCAACCTAAGGCCAAGGTGTGGTGTGGTGGTGGGAAAATACCTTAGGCAATAGTCACGTGTACGCAGCACGTGTACCAATTGGGTCTAGCGTATTGGCCAGATTATCTCGGCACCAAATAGGCTTCCTTGCCTCGCATAAATAAAACGTCCAGCCCTGCCCTGCCCTGCTCTGACATGAACGAACAAAGCTGACATCTCAAAATAAAATCTTCGAAAAGTTCCACACCCAACTTAGCAGAGTCATCTCTTTTGGTCGAAACTCCTTGGCCCAGCAGAAGAAACCAGCAAACACCTTTTTGTAAGACTTCCGAAACAGAAATCAGCCAAGATGTCGGACCGAGAATTTGCTGGTGAGTAGCTTACCATTTTTTACGTCTTTTCGTTGGCTTTTATATTCCGTTTAAGAAGATATGTCACACTGCATAGCTTTGTGCGAACGTACTGGGATTTTGAAAGTTCTCACATCAAAATCCTATTTAATTCAATATTACGCCCAAACATCTGGTGCTGGCTTCTATATCCCTCGCGTAGACCTTCTCCTGGCACACCGGAGGAGAGGAAGTCGCGGGCTCAAGGCAGTTCCTGGCCTAAGACAGTTCCTCCCCTCCTTCAAAAGTTAATCGCACCTTGTCTGGTCGTTCATTCTGTGCACGAGCTGAAGTGTCCCTTTCCTTTGACATTGACTTTGCATCATGCGGCTAGCTAATCCTCTCTTTAGGAAACGACGACTTATCTCTACCCAAAGGTAAAATCCTTATCTCTTCTTCTCTTCTTCTTCTTCTTCAAACCAAAGGCTATGTCTTCGTATCAATATTGTGCACACATCGATATCTATTCTATCAAATACACCGACACTCACTTTCGCGTTTTCAACCATCTTCATTTCGTTAATTACCATTATTCGCCCACGGGAGAAGTCCTGTACGTTTCCAGAGACCTCCACATTCTTCGAACTTGCTTCATAGACAATCAACTCAGGTGTTGGCACTACTCCATCACACACGATTTCTGAATATCGTGGGGCAAGTCTTGGGGCTCTATTCGCGATCAACGACAGCATACACTTCTACTCGCACCCTCAATTTCATATTCCCGGCATCGAAAACCCACTTGTTATGTTATCGCGTTAACACCCGGATAACACATTCGCTCTCTGGTTCGATCACTCAAGATCATGATTACTTTGCTACTGAGCTCTATTCTGCTACCGAGTCACTGGTCTCTATCTCGGACGAGCTTGTTCTTGTCGTCTCTGCGTCGGTCAACAATCATTCAACCTTCACCGAGACGTGGCAGACTACAACTACCTAACAATTTTGGTTGTCGTTGATCCTCTATGCCACGCTCACACTGATCGCCGGCCACTCGATATTGGTGGCGTCACATCATCCATCATACACAGACTCCTGACTCCTGCATGCATGTGATAACTTACGACTGGACTCGTACAGTTACTCGGCGGTTTTCCAGAACCCGTACACTCACCAGCGTCACCGTGGAAGTTGTGCTCTCTGTCTCTGCATGTATAGCAAGAGACTGTCTTCTCGGCTGCCACCACCCCAATAATTCGCACGTTCCTGAACCCATATACTGCCAGGGGAGCTACAGGATTACCTATCGGCCATCGGGGTACACCGTTGCCTATCGATTCTGAGCATCGTTAGCCCTCACAGCGAGAAACATACAAAATGGCCGGCTTGCCTCCTTTCCATTACATCCCACATAGCGCGGCTTCAACACCCCTTGTGAGACAAAACATCAGAAATAATGCAGTGTCTGGCCCGTCAATCTGGGCCCCTCCATTTAGCAACCGGTCGACTCTCCAATCAAACGCTCACCAACAAGGGCATTGGGATCATCCAGAACAACCACCCAACGCCACTTCAAACATGTCACTCAACAGAAATCCCAATGAATCACAGAATCTCAATAGCTCTCGACTTGGTGCACATGGGGTCCAACCTGATTACCATGCCTCAAAAAGAGCTGTTAGGGGAGGACCGAGTTTAGGCGCGAACGGATGCCGGTCGAACCGCCGGTCGAACCGCCCCGAACCATTCGCTACGTCTTCGTGTCAGATGGGACAAGAGGAAAAATTCGCTCGAGTTGAAAGGGCTGCCAGTTTTGAAGACACCGACGAATTCTTGTCCAGCGACCCCAACTATAGGTTCTCAAGCGCAACACCCCTATCCAAAAACGAGATGAAGACATGTAAAGAGGATCATGAGCGGCACAAGCTGATATGGAAAACCCACATTGTGCGACCTGGTTCACCTTCCAGAAGGCCGCCCCGCCGGACCAGCTGAATTCACGTCTGCGAAGAGGTTGGCTCGAAATCCACCTCCATATCGCATTGTTCCGAGTCGAATACAACGGAATGTTGACAGGAAACGCGGAAAACCGAATCCAGATTGAACTATACCGGCTCTAACTTTCTTACTTTGTCTTTGTTATCGTTTCATGACTTGTCAAAACCCCGTGTACTAATAATCATATCTGTAGCCACTGTCCAGAAGATCGTCACTGAAATTCTTCCCCCATCCTCTGGTCTTGCTTTTGGCAAAGATGCGAGGGATCTGCTCATCGAATGTTGTGTCGAGTTCATCACATTGATTTCCTCTGAAGCAAATGAGATTAGCGAGAAGGAGAGCAAGAAGACTATTGCGTGCGAACACATCACCAAAGCGTTGGAGCAACTGGGTTTCGGAGACTATGTCCAGGACATCATGGAGGTTGCTAGCGAACATAAGGAGCAGTTGAAGGTATGTCATCTCTCTCGTCTCGGGCATTCTTGACTAATAATGGAACAGGGACGAGAGAAAAAGGCCAACAAACTCGAGCAGAGTGGATTGTCGACGGAGCAACTTCTTGCGATGCAGGAGGAAGCTTTTCGGGACGCTGCTCAGCGCCATGGATGATTTCTAATTTCAAGGGATTTTGCATGCATTTCTTTGATTGCCTAGGAGTTGGGGAGGATGAATACTTGGCGTTATGTCCTGAGGTGCCAGCATTATGGTGCTATAGAGAGCATATGAGCGAGTGTCACTGCGATGGATTTGTATATCATAGATAGCTTTCAACTGCAGTCAGCGTTACTTGCCAGGATACTGTTCGCTGTATGGTGATGTTTGAAATTGATTCCTCCGGAGACTTTCGAGGCTCATTTAGATTCGGGAAGTGCACCAGGTGGAAGCCTTGAAGTTTCATTATGGAATTGCCGCGGGAAGTGTTTGTAGGAAGCATTAGAAACATCCAGCCCCAAAGATCACCTACTCCTAAAGATTGGATGTTAAATTAGTAAACAATTTTCAGCCATTGCCTTGCCTTGTCACGCGGAAAATAGTTGGGTGGTCCATGATCATACCCTTGTAGTTTCAAACATCTGCGCGACATAAGCCACCCACCACACCACACCACCACCAGTGGACAGTTTTTACGAGCAGACGTTTCTGGCCACACGGCTGGAACAGAATGTCAGTGTTTAGTCCACATAGAATAAGCTTAAAAGCTTCTAAAAATGAAGGCGTTTGCTTGAACATGTGCGCGAGAGTACGAGTAGTTTTCCGATGAATTATTGGATAGTAGATGCACTCCGGGCCGTTTTCCGCGTGGTCTGATATACTCTGCAGTCCTGCTTTACTAAGGCGGAGACTTGATCGGAGACTAAATAGATGGGCGGTGGGAGAGGCTGCAGTCGGCAGTCTGTAGATAGATGATGGCACTGTTTCTAATTTCTCTTACTCGGAAAGAACCCCATCTGTCTTTTGATGGCTGCCTACGTGCATCATATTCTTGATAACCTTCCTTCTCACTTATGTAAGTGCAGGCGGGTGCAGGCTGCTATGAATGTACCCAGCTTCGCACTAGCCTAATTCGGAATCTGGGCGCGAGCAGAGGCCAAAGTTTGTTTGTGTTTCAGAAATTAAGCGCTCGGTAGAGTCTGGAGATGTCGCTAATGGCAAGGAAATGCCATTTATATACCGGCAATTCGTTGTTGGAGGCACGGTGTCCCGAAACGTTCATATGTTCTTCTCAACCCGTTCTAGTGCTGACAAAGACCCCAAAGCCGTGTTCCGCACTTGTGCATTTCATTCCACCAGAGATGCTATGCCATGCCATGCTATGCCCATGTCCATGCCATGCCCTGCCATGCATGCACGATGCAGAACTTACTGTACTGTACGGACTGAACCGCAAAGGGGCTTGACGGTCGTGAGGATTGGGATTATTGGGTTGGGCTTGGGGTTCCCCACTCACACTCACTCTCACGTGGGGACGACCATCGAGCCGACAAATTAAACGGCTTTGGACATTTCGCTTCGCCCCTTTGAGACGTCAGTCAAAAGTATATATGTATATGAGGAAGGGCACTACAGTAATACTTAGTGGCTGGCTTCATTACTTTATTCTAACTTCTATTTATTTTATTCAATCACGTACACTGTTAGTCCAAAGATGCCCGAATCGCATCAGACCAGAGCTTTAAGGCCTCATACTAAATCCAAGAGTGGATGCAAGGCGTGCAAGGTCCGCAAAGTCAAGGTATGCATGAATACATCGAGTTGTCTCTTCCAGAACAGACCATGGAATCATTCAGCATCAGTCCTTCTTTGCACAGCCAGATATTAACATGTATCACAGTGTAGCGAATCGCGTCCATCATGTACATCGTGTCTCCGGCGAAAAGAGGCATGCGAATATGACTACGAGCGCATTCGATTCCGGCACGTGAGACCAGACGCCGAGAGCCAAAGCACTGCTTCGTCGACAGCAGTATTCGCATCAGCAGCGCCATCTCCAACTCTAGCCTCAGCAGCACGTCTAGGCTCAAGCTCACCCACTCCGCCCTACAGCACCGTCGGCGATTTCAGCTCGTGGATCGAAGGCGAGTCCACGGAGCGGCGCCTCCTGGAACTGCGGCTCCTGCACCACTTCACCTCGTGCACAGTCCAGAGCGGCTTCCCCAGCTGCCACGACGACGTGATCTTCGACATGTGGTCCCGGGACGCGCCGGCACTGGCGCTGAAACACACGTTCCTGCTCAACATCATCATCTCCATCGCCGCGCTGCACATCACCAAGATCCACCCAGAGCAGGCCGAGATGGCCGACACGCACCGTGTGTATTTCAACGCTGCGGTCGCTGGACTCCGCTGCGCTGTCAGGGACATCAATCCTGAGAATGCGGAGGCGGTGTGTATCTCCAATGTCCTGATCGCGTTGCCGTCTTTCATACTGCTGCAGAAATCAGATCTGTCGACGTATTCCCCGCCGCTACAGCTCTTCTCGCTGCTTGCTACGAATATACCGTTATTCAAGTCAGCGTGGCATCTACTGCCTTTAGGTAGCAAGGTATATTCATTTACGACGGTTAAACCTCATATTATGGAATTTCTTGTGGAAACGCGAAAAGATACATACCGTGAGCCATTCCAGGCGTTCCTGTCTTGGCGCGCCGCTGGCGAGGTCGTGGATCAGGAGAGCCAGGAGGCGTACGAATTTGCCATGGGCTTCGTCGGGTGTATCCTGGTTAATATTGAGCACCAGATTGAGGCGTCGCAGTTGCGGCGATTGCTATACAGTTTCCCCACATTGGTGCCACCCGTGTTTGTCGAGCGGCTCAAGGAGAGGAATCCAAGAGCTTTGACGGTCCTGGCTTATTATTTCAGCCTGGCGAAAGCGATGGATAATGTGTGGTGGATGAGGGGCATTGCTGAGAGGGAGGTGTTTGGGATTCAGAGTTTGCTGCCGGAGGAGTGGCAGTGGGCTATGTCTTGGCCTCTGCAGAAGATTGCGGGGTTTGCTGCTTCGGGGATGCCTCCGATTAGCTGAAGGGTAGGGATGAGAATGTTGCACATATCGATGTCAAGGTGGCACTATGGGAGGGGAGGGGAGGAGGAATATCAAAAACTCCATTGTCTAATACGAACGCCCAAACCTGAACAGAAATGCAAAGCCAAACGCTACGGAGTACACGGCCGATACAAAACTCCTTCCAGCTATACGCACAGCCGTCCTTCAACACGACTCAGAAATCCAACACCATCTTCACCTCTTAGCATCAGCACCCCACCCACTCGAACCCTCCTCAACCGGACGTTCCCAGCCCCTCTGCTGCTGGCTACTCGCCTCTGCCCTGGACTGATATTGAGGCGGGGGTCCCTGTCCCTGTCTCTGCTGATAATTCCCCTCGCCCTGATACTGGCCCTGATACTGCTGTCCGTTCTGGCTACGATTATCGTATCCGTATCCCTGAGGAGCAGAATAAGGCCCGCCGTGTTGAGGAGAAGGGCCACGGTACTCGTACCCCTGCCCCTGTCCCTGTGGAGGAGGATAATAACTCTGAGATTGCTGTTGCTGCTGTTGCTGTTGTCTCTTCTCGTCGCGTCGCTCCGATGACTTGTTGACGCCTTTCACTGCATACGCTGCACCGGCTGCCAAGAGTCCTTTTTTGATGAGTCCCATGACGTCTGTCTGTTTATCTGTCTGAGGACGAAAGCTAGATGTACTGTGGAATAGGCGGTATGTACGGTATGAGAAAAACCCGGGCTGGTAATGGAGATTTGTTCGAGCCTTGAGGTGTGAGGAAGAAGCTTGTTGGTTTGAGGTGTTGAAGATTTGAAGAAGATTGAAAAGTACGGAGTATGTTATTGCAGATGTTATTGCAGATGTTATTGCAGATGTAGATGTAGATAGATGTAGATGTAAATTGAGTTCTGAACCGAATGAAGATGTGTTAATTAATTAATCTATCTGAAATCAAACCTGAAATCGTTCCAAGCTCGATTTATATACCATTCATTCATTCTGCTCGAGTATCAACCCGTCCCGTCCGTCTGTCACAGCCCGTCCTCTGACCCGACCGGATTAGGGAGCGAATGCGAAAGCGAGGCTAGGTAGCGTAGCGCACCGCGCCTCGGCTACGTTTCGCTTACTACCTAGGTACCTAGTCTAGTACAGACGCGTATCTTGCTTGCTTGCTTTGCTTTGGGTGATGATGATTATAATTATTAATCTGGGAATTGGAAAAATGCGTTGCTGGATTGTGTACTGTTTATACTGCTGCGGCTGAATAATTTAATTTAGTTACGGAGGTACTTCGAGATCACTGCATTGCGCATCACTGCGATGAAGCTGAGAAGGTGGAAGTTTTGTGCGGAAACTTAGTGCAGGGTAGCTGGGCTGGTGTTGGTTTTTATCTTTATCTTTCGTGGGGAGATGGATATTGATATTGATGTTATTATTCTATTTTGTCACAATTTTTGTGTGGTTTACTGTATGAATATTGTGTGGTAAGGTACTGTACGTACTAGTACGTGTACGGTACAGTGATATCGATCGATCGACCGCAGCATATACTCGCTTTTTTAAGTCCTCCTAGCGTGTATAGCATACGGAGTAGATCCCGCACTTATAACTACTCCTTACCCTACCCTAGTATAGATCGGCAGAACAGTAGCAAGAAAGAAAGATAACAGCCAACTACCTCCATAGCCTTCGCAACGAAACGGTAGCGTTTAAGTAATAATATTATATAATATGCGTAATTCTATTAATTTTAGCGTTTTAGCGTTTTAGCGTTTTTAAGGCGGTGGGAGTGGGGGTGAAGTGAAGGGGGTATTTTTATTCTCTTTTGTTATTCTCTTATATTAGCGAGAACTACACCGATATTAAATATTAATATCGATACCTATCTTATGCTTGCCTTAATCACAAGTACGGTAGGACGAAGTTGTTACTTTTAGGAAACGGGGGTCGTGACGTCCAAATACGGAGTAAGGGAAGAATGGAAATGGCCTAAAGAGTACCTCCGTAAAGACGCGGGCGGGGTCGTGACGTCCAAATAATAATAGGAGAATAATAGCCTAAAGAGTAAAAGACGAGCGAGGCTTAGCGCTAAGCCGAGTAAGAGAGTTAAGGGTAACTAGCGCCTTGCCCTAGTATAGATCGGCAGAACAGGAACAGCAAGAAAGATGATACTCCCGCTAAAGCAATCTCAAGTGAGTTCAGAGCTTTTATTCAGGAGCCCTGTAAGTGCTACCTATATCTAAGGCTCTAAGCTCTCTACTTCGTAAGTGGCGCGGCGTATAAAGTTGTTTGTGGAGTAAGTAAAGTAAAAACAGAGCTAGTTTCAAACCCTAAAAAAAAGCGAGGAAAGCAGGGTTAGGGTCCATTGCAGATGCCACATGGCGTAGAAAATATCCACGTATGCGGCGGTACATTTAAGCTTACAAGTGCATATACCCGCGCAAAGCTTATCGCTCACCGTCTCCAGAAAACCAAGTAAGCGTTGCGTTACTCACTCTTCTTCATTGGTTGGTGTGGTCTTCGCAGGGCAGGCTACGGTGTATGGAAAAGCGAGGCAAGGGTAAGGCTATCCGAAAGCGAGGCGAGGTGGGGGAGCGAGGTCCGAGACCAACACTACAGTAAGCAAAATCGTCGCTACCGAACCCCTTTACACCACTGAGAGGAAAGTTACGCTGTAGATCTGCAAGGTTGCAGGTTTGGCTCAGCCTTGCGATCGTGCGATGATGAGGAAAAGGGAAAGGGAAAGGCTGAGAGAGATCTGCGCTGGCCCGTGGGCTCGGATAGGAGCGAGGTTTGTATTGCATTGCACGTTAGTTTGGTTCGCATGGGATAGGCCCCGCAATCCTGAGGATAAGGTAGCTAGAGGGAGAGAGATGGTTGAGATGGATGGATGGACATATAAGGAGGGGTTTGTTCTCTTCTGGTTTGCTTTGGGATTATAGTATCTTGTTATTCATCTCATCTCATCAACTCTTCCATATCACAAGTTGGTTTCTCAAGTACTATACTTACTATACCGATTCTCAATAAATCAATCAATCAATACATACTGCTATAATAACATATCTACCTACCTACAACAACAACCAAACACCTCAAAATGCCCTCCCCAACAACATCCCTCTCCATCGCCCAACTAGTCATCTACATCATCCTCCTAGCCCCAGCCCTCTATACCACCATCAAACACGGCAAACGCGGTCTCCTCGCCTGGATCTTCCTCATCGCCTTCTGCTCGCTCCGCCTGATCGGCTCCGGCATGAGCATTTCGAACCCCAAGAGCACTTCAGCACAGATCATAGCCGGCGTTGGTCTTTCTCCGCTCGTGTTGTGCTTTGTGGGGTTATTGCATGAAGTGTATGTTTTATCCTCCCCTTTCCTCTTCTCTTTACTACCTCTTGTTTTACATAAAGAAGGAAATGAACCAAAAAACAAAAATGAAATATTACATTACTAACTGGAATTTCTGTTCATAGAAACTCATACACAAAAACCGAAAAGAAACCAATGTGGATGAAATGGCCCGTCCAAACCGCGCTCCACCTCGCCGTAACCACAGCCCTAGCCCTTGTCGTCGTAGGCGCCACGAGCAAGGGGAAAGATATCGCCCTGGAGAAAGTAGGCTATATCATATTCCTCGGAATCTGGATCTTGATATCCGTCTTTGCATTCCTGTCGCTGAAGCAGGATCATTCAAATGGGCTTGCTCAAAAGGTATGTTTTTTCACTCCGTACTTTTCGTATCCTAGATTGCAAGTTGCATTCCATATATATCGATATCGAGAAAGAATAAAGGAAATAATGAAAGAAATAAACTAACACAAAACAGCTTCTCTTCGGCACAATCACCGCCCTCCCGTTCCTCGGCATCCGGATCCTCTACAGCACCATCGCCGTCTTCGACACCAGCATCAACTCGCAGACCGGGCCGCTCGTGTACCGCGTCGTGCTGGGCGTTGTCATGGAGCTGATTGTCGTCATTGTGCTGCTTGGGTTCGGCATTGCGACGAGGTGTGTCGGTAGGGTTGAGGAGAAGGGCGAGTGGAAGGCTGTTAGTGCGGGGTTGGGCGAGGAGATGCATGGGAGTGCTGTGAGAGGGGGGAGACAGACTTATGTTTGAGTTTTGAGTGTGTAGTGAGTGTGGGGGTGGTGGGTGAGGAGTTGGTCTGTTTTTGTATACCCAGGTGTAGAGTGAGGTGGGTGATGTGAGGTTTGTGGAGTTGGCGTTGGGAGAGTGGAGTTTGGTTGGTAATTGTTTGATTTATACATTCTGTATATGAAGTCGGGAAAGTGAATTTGGCATGAACATAGAAAGGAAAAGGATTCACAAACTTGTAAATAGGAAGCAAACAAGCGCCTCGTAACATATATCCTGTCCCATATGACCGTCCCGTCTGATATCAGCGCTTTTCCGTTCGTGATCCAAAGCAAATGATAGAGTAATGACACTTTCGAACATCCGTTGGACCGTAGGTATTGGATGCGATTCTCAGCCACTTCCACCATCTCCCAGACTATCAGTCAACCCAGGGCTGGCGTTCTGAAAGAATACCTACTCGAGATGAGACGTTCAAGGGCATCTGAGGGTCAGGAACAACTCTAAAAGCGCGTCCTCTCTGAACGTGCAATTCACAGTGCTTCCACTTACCTAGTTTAGTTCCCAAGAGCCTATCAGCATCTGTTAGAATATATGACTGCAATAATGTCTGTATTATAGAGGTGAAGTGTCTCTAAGGTACAGATGCAGAGTTTGGTGGTGGTGGTTTCCTACGGCTGCTGACTAAGCAGCACGCGGGGCACCACCAGCACGCGTTCGCGTTGCACTGTACGCCAACTTTATCTCAGCCTTACCGGTATCGACATCACAACTCTCCCAAGCCTTGCTTAACCACAAACGCTTTTCATTTCAGGCGTCACCATTTTCTCTCGTTTGATGGAGAAGGAGCCGTCATCTGCCACGAAATACCGCTCGTGTTGAATAGACTGCCATTCTACGATTAAGGTGCGACACGCAAGGCTACAAGAGCTCCTGTGAGACATTATCCTCGACGCGATTCAGTTTATTCCCGCGTCTTTGATAGACTTTACCTACCTATGCTAACAGATTTATCTACGCAGGTCGAGTCCTCCGGAACTTCAGTGCCAAACGACCTCGAAACGATCTCTCTCGCCCTCCACATTGTCCTAGCCTCGCGTGTAGATTCGCTTGCAAGGACAATGGCTGTAATGGATGGCCTTCCGGGAATTGAGGCGGAGATTCGAGTCAATGGGGAGCCTTTGGTGGAATACGACGATGATGAAGAGTACAGACCACAAGAAGACATTCCCGAGCACCGCAGAGCGAAAACTGTCTCGAAATACATCGAGTCACAAACCGACCAGGAATTCACGGTTAACTTTTTGGTCCAGAAGCCATACGAGTTGGACTGCGAATGCATTGATCTTCAAGCCCATATTAATGGTATCCGACAAGGCGTTCTTCTTCAGCGCTTGGAATACAGGGCCCACGTAGGCTTCCGGCATGCTGTGAGAGGATTCAGTTCTACCGACGTAGTTCAGCTAATCAAAACCATAAAACCTTTCAAATTCTCGAAGCTCGAAACCAGTAGGTCTACTGCTCCTTCTCCTGACTTCTGCGTTCATGTCTCACACAACTGGCAGCCTCGGATGATTCCAAGTTGGCCCAGCTGACAGAAGATTCGGAACGTGTACGAGGCATTGGCGAGATAATAGTAAAGGTTTATCGCAAGTCCAAGGCTGTTAAGCAGGCCAGAACAGGTCGTCAGAACAATGTCGGTGCTCGTGTTAGCACACCAGTCCACGAGAAAGCTCTCAAGGGTGAGGCAAAATCCCACAGCGTATCGTAAGTAGATGGATCATTGTGGCAACGTGAGACAATGTGGCACTACCTGACTGACATGATATAAAGGTGCGGGAAGGAAACAACCATTAAGATCAAGTCCTGGAAGCACAGTGCCGACTACCTGGACGGCAAGGAATTTCCGCTCGCGATATTTCGTTTCCGCTATAGGTCGAAAGGTATAAGTTTTTTCTTACTTGATTATCCCATCCCTTCTGAGACATATGAATGTAGAACATAGGGACTAGTGCTCAGGTATCCCTTGGATGATTCTATTATACCCTCTCCCCTGTCCATCTCGCTAATATTTTCTAACAGAGGCACTTAAACAACTTCTCATTCTCGAACGCACCCCTGAGCCTGAAAGTCTTTCTCCAGAACCTTCCTTTATGCACGCTCTCGATCCAGAGCAGCAAAGAGAAGCCGAAAGCTACATGAAGCGATTGAAGAGCCAACAAAACTCTGGAGTTGCGATAAAGCGCGAGCGTGACAGTAACGGAAATGAGATTGCTGGAACCAGGAAAAGAGCCAGGAAGTCTGGAGCCAAAATCATGATTGACCTCACCAATGACTCTGGTGACGACGAAGTACAGGCTGTGGAGCGCTGAGGTGGGTTCCCTTTGAAATCGAAGTAAATCAGGCCACTACTGCTTCGTTGGGTTGAAATTTATGTTGGGTTTCGGGGAGTTGGAGTTGTTGCTAAATACCCAATGCTAGGTCTTGCTTTTACTCACTTTCTCTGTATCATAGTTTTAACAACGTATATAATATATGTGGCTTGGCTTTTGTTACTCTACAGTTGCTGGCAGAAGGGAGTCTTCGAACTGTATCTACTTGTTCAGATCATACCAGCACGTGAACCGGTCACGTGAGAGAGCTCAAATTCGGAGGGGGTCGATATTTACACCAGAGCAATATTTATATAGCAGAACCGATAGCAAGCTTGATTGAAATTCAGTTAATACATTTCGAGAAAAGACGTTTCCTGGTTTCTTCCCGTCCGCCCAAGTTCCCAACTTGAATGATTTGAATGAGGCTTCAATCTCGATGAAGACCGATGCCGAGCTCGTGATTACGCGGATCGCTGCTGCTCGTATTCGGCGCTAAATGGACCCTCCAGGATCCTGGTTGCTATGGAGATTTGCGGGTTTCAATGCAATTTGAGCCTCGGGGCAATTATTGAAGGTTTCTAGAAACGGAAATGATTTCTACGGAGTATACAGACTGAGGCTGATATTGATGAGGGAAGATCAAGACTGGAGTAATGAAGTTCGAGACCTCACATCGTGGCACTTGTAATTGATGGCGGGGCGGAAGAGTTTGTTGAAGGTTCCTGTGCATGTGAAAAACGGGTACGAATTATTCTCCAATCATTGAATTCCACGACAGGATTACGCATGGGGCATCCCCCATATTTTGGTGTGGTGTGTGGTGACTGTCGCAGCTGAAGAGAGAGACCTCTGCTGCAGTGCTGCAAAGAGTATACGGAGCGTACTCGGTAAAGTAGCAATTGGACCAATCATGACAGAGAAATACACGCATAAGCAAGAAACATTTTCTTCCCGCAGTTGCATCTCAACAGCCCCCTTTAATTGGGCTTAATGCGGCCTAGTGGTGATCCACCCGCCAGCTCCCCCGGCATAAACAAACAACATAACAAGACAAGCGAATATTTAAGAACCTTGTCTAGACCGACCACCCAATCTTCTCCATCTCTCCTCTTCCCGTTCCTCCACATCACAACACCCAACAACACCATACAAATTCTTCAACATCTCAATCATCCCCTCCATTCCAACCCCATACATTCCAGTCAGCCCTGTCTTATCTGAAACAATCAATCAATCAATCCATTGCCATTGCCATTTGAAAGACTCGAGTCAAGAAGCGTCGTCAGACACGCTCTCTTCCCTCCCCTTCTTTCGAACCAGAGAAGCAAGAGAACGGCCTTTGAGAAGACGTTCTCTCGCTCCTAAAGGTCGGCACACTGGATTTTGACGCCCGCGTTCCTATCCCCTTCAGTGTTTTCCCGTCGTCGTATCGAAACGGCGCCGTAGAACAACAGACCGTCGAGGAGACACACGTCGAGGCTGAGATCAATCTTCCCCACGGACATCAAGAGCGCGTCGGACGGGAAGGTGCACACTCTTCTGCCTCCGCCAACCTCCCTCCTCATTCGCATACCAGCGAGTTCCGACAGGAAGAGGTCCATATCACTCGTGAAGAGGATCGCCAGCACCGTCCGAGCCGCCGAGAAGATATCTACGTCCGTGAAGAGAGAAGGTTAGTACACGCTCACAATTTTTATACTTCACCCCTATTTCTGCCAATCCTGCCAATTCTTCCATTATTTTCTGTCTTTCTGTCTCATGCGCAAATTACCTTTTCCCATGCTTGAGCCTTGACCAGGTCCCACTGGGCGCGCGTATTCGATTTTATTCTCCTAGTTTGTTGACACAGTAACCTCCACCGCTTATTTCCGTACACCCTGCTAACATTTTCTTCTTCCCTTCTATCAGACCCGAAACTAAACACACCCAAACCCACATCGACGTCAACTTCCATACCAACGCAGACACTACGACGGAGACATCTCCATCGAGCTTCCTCACCACCGCCGTCACGCCCTCGAGTCTGAGATTGACATCACCGAACGTCAATACCGATCCAAGTTCCAGCCCAGCTATCGTGAAGAGGTCCGATTTAATCAGACCGTAGACCCTCCCCGATCCCACCCGACCTATCGCGAGGAGACCCGTGTTTCTGGCACCACTGTTGACGCGCCACGCTTCCACCAACAACCCTCCTCCTACCACGAAGAAGTTCGTGTCGGTGGATCCACTGTTGACCCAGCTACACGTTTCCAAGACCCAGCACCACGTTTCCAACAACCTTCCCGTGAGGATATCCGCATCACTCAAGAGACCGTCAACCCTCCTCGATCCAAGTCAAACAAGATGGGTTACTATGATGAAGATGGTACGTTTTCTTTTGCTCGTTCACCTGCCCCCATTCTTTCCTAAACGCCTTCACAAATAGGTCACTACCATTCCTTCCGTCACGGTCTCCACCGTGCTGCCGACAAGTTGACGGGGCGTTCCCATCATCATCATCACGAGAAGCATCATGATCATATTGACCGGGAGGAAGTTGACATCAGTGTAGGCTCCTCGGCCCCTGCTCCTGTCCGCTCCGCTGGCACCGAACAATCCCGCATGCCCAACACCGTCACTATCCCCTGCCACCACATCCGCCTCGGTGACCTCTTGATCCTTCAAGGCCGTCCTTGCCAGGTCATCCGCATCACTACCTCTTCTGCTACCGGCCAGCACCGCTACCTGGGTGTTGACCTCTTCACCAAGCAACTGCATGAGGAGTCCTCGTTCATCGCGAACCCAAGCCCAAATGTCGTTGTCCAGACTATGCTTGGTCCTGTTTTCAAGCAATACCGTGTTCTTGACTTGCAAGATGGCACTGGTATGTTCTCCCTATCCTTTCCGTCATTACATTGTACTAACATACGCCACCAGTTGTCGCAATGACCGAGACCGGCGATGTCAAGCAATCCCTTCCCGTCATTGACCAGTCCAACCTCTGGGCCCGTCTCTCGGAAGCCTTCGAGACCGGTCGTGGCAGCGTCAGAGTCCAGGTCATCTCTGACCATGGCCGTGAGCTTGCTGTTGACATGAAGACGATCCATGGTTCCCGTTTGTAATCTGCTGCTTCCTTGCGTCTTTGAATTACATAGCGTTGATCTTCCTCTGAATCGTTCTCTCATACATACAGTTTAAGGGAGCTATCTTGGGGAAATGGATGGTTGGATGGAGTCATAATGCTTGCCAGTTGATCTCATATTTCATGTGGAAAGAATCCCCTCTATGTTCTGAACTTGCTCAGCTTGGGTAAAATCGCTTTCTCGGCTTGTGGATCTCGTACCCACGGTCGATTAGCTGGCCTTGAGGAAGCCGTTATTTCTCAGGGTCTGAGTAGTCAGTGTGTAGGGAGAAGGTTTCTACTTTTTAGTGTAGATAGGATGGATAAAATTGAATACAATGAGGGCGTTGTCTTTTACATAATTTTTGTCTCCTTGCATGATTCTTGGGACTTGATATTGATGTCGTGATTTTCTGATAATAGGTCTTGCATGCTTGTTATTTATCTGTGTTTATGATGATTCCTATCCTGATACAAGTGGAGCGTTCTCATACTTGAATAGTAGATGTTTGTGTATGTATATATAAAAACTCAAGGCAGTAGTTTTGAAGTACGTCAAACCGTACAAGAGTAAAAAGTATATCCTCAGCTCATGCTTCTGCATCGCAGGGCTCTCTGCATCGCACCCTTCTTTACTACATGCTTTTTCCGCTGCTATATTATATACTTTTACATGTTCTGTGTCATATGCTTCTCTATCGCCCTTCCTGCTTCTGTCAGAATAGAAAAAGAAAGCTCCGTCCCAAGGTATAAGCCCCCTGCAACCGCGTCTGCCTTTGTAGTGGAGAGTGTGGTGTTAGTCGGTCAGAAAATTATAAATAGGTGCGGTTTTAGTCATTTGACGTTTCAATTAGGGGCGTGGAAAATGCAGCTGCAGTTCTCGGGAGGGTTCTCGTCCCTTCCGTTTTGGGACGGTGGGATACTTAGATTTTCTGGACGGATGCGAGTTTTACTACTTTGGTTGTTTTGCAACTCGACGCTGACGCTTCTCTTGGGGAAGGGGAATGCGTATGTAGGTAGGTATCTCTTGATTCTCTTAGGTACGCTTGCACTTGTGCTTTTGATTTCCTTCAATTTTGTTCGTTCGTTCACCATTTCATTGATTGGAGTGTCAAATTGAATCAGCAGAGACGGTAGCGGGCAGAATTCAATTCAATTCAATTCAATTCAATTTGACTGGTTTAATTCATCGATCAAGATTCACTTTCGGGTTGGGCATTTGCGCTCGTTGCCTACCCTAGGTAGGTAGGTATAAAAGGAACCTGTGTATCTTCGTTCGTTTGGAGTTCCTTCTTCCACATTCAACAACGGAAACGCGACGATCGCAACAAACCTCTGAGAAACTACGAGTAAGTTATTGTTGTGATATGCTAGGCCTTGGATGCTGAGCTAACTATCACGCAGGAAGTTTGCCCAGAACGAGAAACCAGCTCTGCGATCATCATTATGGCTCCTCCACGGGACGATGCGAATCATACCATTACTTCACCGATCTTAGGACGACAAGGTAATAGAGACTGCAGGCTCGGTGTTCTCCTGACATTCTGCAATTGCTGATCTTTGTGGCGGTAGATCGAGACATGGCGACAACCAAAGCTCGGAAAGCGAAATCCTCCCTCCGCGGCAACAAGCATACTGCAACCAAAGCTGGCAAAGCTGGCAAATCCGGCAAAGCTTCCGTCCGCGGCAACAAGCATACTGCAACCAAGGCTGTAGGCGCTGTCGTCCAGCAGGAGACGCGGTTCACCCTTTTCCCCAAGCTGCCACTTGAGCTTCGACGAATGATTTGGACGTTGGCTCTCCCTCCTGGTCGCCATGTTCTCTTTGGTATG
This sequence comes from Lachnellula arida, assembly GCA_007821475.1. Classification (NCBI taxonomy): domain Eukaryota; kingdom Fungi; phylum Ascomycota; class Leotiomycetes; order Helotiales; family Lachnaceae; genus Lachnellula; species Lachnellula arida. Next base: position 6,662 of record QGMF01000379.1, on the reverse strand, counting down.
ACTACTAGATGTGTGCCAGGCAGTCTTTTCACACCAAATACCGCCAAGTACCCCACATACCCAGTTCTTCTCCAAGTCAATACCGAAAGCCGCCAGCTTGCTCTCGAACACTACATCCTTCCGTGCCACAACGGACCTTTTGGCGAGAATCGCCCTCGTGCTGCTCGCACCAAACAGAGCTCTTCGAGTGGGAAATCAGTACAGGCCAGCACTACTTGCTTCGACCCTGCCAGAGATTCTCTCAGCTTTGAGGCTTCTTCGTTGGTTCAGACTGGTGATACCTACCAATGGATCAAGTACCTTGTCCAAACTTATCCAGCTCGTATGTCCCAAGTTGAGCAAATCGAGATAGCCGATGTAGCGACAACGAGCAGATATTCGGCTGCCTCAAACACTCCCGGTCAATGTTTTCTCCAGCAAGTCAAGAATGTCCAAAGAGCCCAAGGTGGTTTGAGATTCCTCCGAAACTTGAAACATATCTACTTGGTGCCTCGCAGATTGGACAATTCAAAGACAGAGGGGTCAGTATACCATTTATTGTTCTCTTGGTACAGCTATCAACTCATTTGCACGACGGAAAAAGTGAATAAGTGCAGGCAGGAGGTAAGTGATCTAAACCCAACGTCCTTTTTGTGCCAGCAACATTGCAGCGTCGTAGATTCTGTTTCTGGGGCTTTTTCAACGGAATCCTTTGTCGTGTATGACACAACCAAAGCTAACTAACTATTGTTCGCAGTTATTGCAGTACTTCAAACTGGTGAATGAGGACCCGAAAACCAAGGAAGAGGAAAGATGTAATGTCCCAGAAGTCATCTTCAAGAAGAACCAGAAATACAGGATTTAGGTGGGGCTGTGGAGGTGTGGAGGAAGACTCTAGCATCTAGGACAAAGTCAAGAAAACGGCAATAGCATAACATTTTGAGGACATTGCATATTGGCAACGCGCATACGGGAGAACAAGGGCAAATATCTATTCATTGTAGCAGCATTCATTGCACTATATCACCATAAGATAGGATTTTACTAGGAAAGAATTCACGCATGCACACCCACCTTGACCGTGAACCAACACCTTTGGGAATGTTCTCGTAGTTCATCCCATGTAAATTACTTCTCTCCATCGCTTTCACCAATAAACTTAAGCCCTTAAATCCCGCCAATTCAATCAATCTCTTCTCGCTCCCCTCCCCCCAAATCCAGCCCTCGCGCGCCCTCTCGCATCCCCAACGCCTGACTTCCGATTCCCGGAAGCCTATATCTCCAATCAAGCCATTTCCAGTAATAATTTCGAGGAACTCTGTAGCTAATAGCTATAAATATGTAAAGAAAGAAGCTTTATATCATTCTAGGGTAATTCTTAATTCAAGAGTGGGTTGATTTTGCACAACTCGCCTCGCTTACTATAAAGAGAGAAGAAGGGGGGGGGATGCGAAATGTTTTTGAGAATTTATTGTTAGTGGGTAAGTACCTATGTAAGTAGGTGATGGCGAGGAAAGAGTTGGATTATGGGGTTAATGTAGATAATTGATTAATTAGGAATAGATGGGATGAGATGGGATGAGATGGGATGAGGAGAAGTGAGGCATGAGGTGGTTTTGTTTTGTTGCGGGTTTTGATCCTTGTATTCTGTATAGGTATAGTAGTGCATTGCATTGCATTGCGCTGCTTTCTGCTGTGCCTCTGTACAGTAATGTGCGGTACGGGCGTGGTGGGCGATCAAACGGAGCGAGGGAGAAGAGGGGCGTGGTACTTTGGATGTCTCGTGTGAAGTACGTGTACGTACTGTACTACGGAGTATGTAGATTTTGAACAAACGGGATTTTTCGGTATTTTTCAGCACATGTGTTGGTAGCAGTGGTGTCTGTCTGGCTGGCTGTGTGGAAGGAGGGTAGAAGAAAAGGCGGGGGGAGAGGGGGGGGGGGGTTATACTGTATATGTATACAAGACCCTGATTCGAAAGAACGATTCTGGAAGTATACGTCTAAGTACGGACTGTACCTCCATGTGTAGATTTCTGCGCTTTTTGGCATGTGTTCAAGGTAGTACGTAGTAGCGGTGTTGTAATTGGGTAAGCGGTGGGAAGAAGGGAGGGCAGCTTCGGCGTTGTGGTTGCTGCTGCAAGGTAAGGTAGGGCAAGGCACGGCACGGTGCGGTTATGCAGTATGCTTGCTGGCTCGTGGCTGGCATGGATGAATTGATGGATGGATGGATAGTCGCTTGCAAGGTTTAACTCTTGTACGGAGTACGGATGCTGTGCTGTTTAAATTCCAACTTATCAACTGCCACGCCTCGAAGCCTATGCCTAATATCTTTTAAAGAATGTGAAGAGATGGCAGGCTGGTCTCAAGCAGAGGCAGAACTATCTTTCCTGCGGAACACTCAGCCGTATTAACTGTTTACTCTACTTTACGGCTTGAAAGGCAAGACGTGGAGGAGAAGATTTATCGTGGCGAATGAAACTCGTTCGCCACTACGGGGTAGATTAACCACGAAGTCATGGGATTCAAGTGACGTTTTCTATATCCTAATATAGTCCTTGTCTAGGAAGAAAGAAAGAAGAAGAAATAAAAACAGGCCTTGATACTAATAGTGCTAGTCTAGACCAAGATCTTGAAAGCAAGCCTAGTTCTCTGACTCACGCGATGAACTAAATACTATTAGGAAGTGGTCTCGGTCGGCGTGGTTTGTTGAGTTGCTAGTTAGTTGATTTGGAAATTACTAGGATTAATTAATAGCATGATACTGTGGTACTTCGTAGTTGAGTCCTTGGGTTTCTTAAAATAACAAGGGGAACTCATTATTCTTGAAGGCGTCAGCCAAGCGGATTGGAAAAGAAGCCTAGAAGACAGTTGGTGGTTGGGTCATATAGTGCTTCGTACGCACATCTCTGCTCATAGTGATACCGTAATCTGAGAGTAATGTGATATACTGTAAGCTATAGTACAAGCAGTGAAATTCTATATTTTAGAAATAAATCTTATGCTATAGAGATCCACTGGCTACACTTGATTGATAGTCTATTATTATACTATGGTCATCATATGGTACTCTAGAAAAGTGACGCCGGTACGCGGAGCATCAGTAACTGCCCTGTGAAATGGAGAGAAATTTAAACTTTACACGGTCCTCATTCAGCCCTGTACCGTGTTCGTGCTCGTGCTCGTGCTGTGCCTGTGTGACACCATCACTAAAACGCCCCATGTCCCCACTTTTCAGGAGCTGGGTTTGGGTTGCTAAATATACGTGAAACCGTGCCTGGCCTGGGCCTGGCTGGTGCTGGATCCCCGTACCTGAACCCGAACCCGAACTCTACCTAGGTACTCTTAAGGTAACTCGGCCTCAGTTTCTTAAGTTCTTTCTTTCTTAACATTACGGTACAACACTATCAATTCAAGAGAACAGCTCACGATGATGATTAATTATAATATATTTTGAGAATGAATGATGGAATTGGAAATGAAAAGGAGCAAGAATTACAGAGTGAGGCAAAAGAAGCACGAGCACGGACCAATAAGATCTGAAACTGTCGGTAACCTGGAATAAATATAGGTATTTATAGAATAAGGTATCCAGGATGCGCGAGTGAAACCACGCTTGGGAATCCTACGGTACGGAGTACTTAGAAGTTCCTGCCTTGACGGCCTTGCCGGAAACGTGTGAAGTGTGAGGACGTACCGCTGAGGAGAAGCCAATCATGTTATGGAAGCTACCTAAAGGAGTCTTCTTCGTGGTCGTCAAACTTAGCTACGGGTATACTAGAATGTGGGTTCGGGGCCGAGGGCTTGTGGTTGGTTCGCGAGCACTGAGCAGGCTGTTGATAGATCTTCGCGTATATTCATGCCTGATTAGATACCTATACTTCTCCTACACTACAATCCTACACTAATTGCGGGATGGGATTTAATTTACGTGGGGTGCCTCAGAGGCTCAATCTCTAACCGAGGGGGCGAGGGAGTATAATTGGCATGGGAAGTCGAAAGATTCAAGGATTGAGGGTTCCCCATCCCATCCGCATCCCAGGCACTTTCTCTCTGTCCATCAACATTCTGAACTGATTCTTCATCTCATCCGACACCTTTCAAACATGGGACGAATACTGCTTCTCGCGCCTCTGCTCATCGCATCTATAAACGCAACGGCAACATGCTGGTATCCAGATAACAAGACTTCAGAACCAACACACGTGCCGTGCAACCAAACGATATCCACAGCTTCGGCATGCTGCGACCCGAATGATTCTTGCTCTGTGAGCGGGTTCTGCTTGGGGCAATCAGGATGGATATATCGCGGGAGCTGTACAGACCAGAGCTGGGATTCCGCAAACTGTCCGAACAAATTCGAGCAATGTTTAACAAGTAAGATGAGATATAACCTAAGCTGGTGGGAAAATCTAGGCTGATAATGAGTTTGTATAGATCCCGACACGCAGAAACCCGAGTCCTATTGGGCAGCCGTATGGTCGTGCGCAGACCGTGGAGCAGCCCCTACTAAGTTTTGTTGCGGGTTCGGCACGGAATCTTGCTGCAATAGCTCGTTCACGCTCGGGACGACGGGCGTGGCTTTCAAGCCCGGACTCGACGCCTTCGTGCAATCGGTTTCCGCGGCTGCTGTATCTTCTGCAATGGCAAGCGCAATAGCAAGTACAAGCGCAAGCGCAACAACTGGTACAACTGCTTCGCCAGCTGCTCAGGCAACAACTTCGGAAAGTGTGGAGGCGAATTGTACCAGCGCTGGCGATGCCCTAGGAACGAAGATCGGTGTGGGGGTCGGTGTGCCGCTTGGTGTTTTGGCGGTAGGGGTATTGAGTTTCTTGTTCTGGAGGGAGAGTAGGAGGAGGAATATCGGTGCGGGGATTAGCCTTGTGGATTTGAAGGGGGCCGGAGAAGCATACCACCCTCCACAACCTTGGAAAGGCCCAATATCGCCCATACCGATACAGAGGTACTCGCCGGATCAGCAAAAGGTCAATCCTTGGTCGCCGGTGGCGCGGGAGAGGGCACACGAGATTGATACTTCTCCTCGTGTGCAAGAACTGCCAAACCCTGGTTTAGGGAAAATATGATGCTGAATTGATGGGAATTATGTATTTATGAATGCTCCAAGGGGCAAAAGAGTAGAGAAGGAAGATGGTGTTTGTGCCGTGGAATTGCTGGTCAATTTTCGTGCTCGAACGATTGTGGTGATTTGAAAGCTGATACGAATCTCGAATCTCGAATCGTGGTTTGGAATAGTTGGAAAAAATGGTTGGAAGCATTCATTTATTGCAGTAATATTAATTCCCTTTCTGAAATGTTCTCGAATCTATTCTGGTGAATAGACCATTGGGGAGATCGGATGTTGCCCGTTCAATTCACCATGACGTGGGCCTAGTCAAAGCCTGCCTCTTGGGCGAGACTTCAACTTGAACTTCGTTTCAATCTGCCAACAACAACACATCCACATCATAACCACACAAAAATGGCGGAGGACAAGAACAATCCGAATAGCGACAGACAAGCTGATGAGCGCAGTGATATGAGCATCACCAACAGTGCCTCCAGCGCGGGCACGTCCAAAGTCATCACTTCAACACCGAATGATACGAGCGAGGTTCAATTCAATGTGTTGGCCGAAGTTGAGGCTTCTCAAACAGATCCACAAGAGTGTAACGACTTGCAAGCAGTAGGTACGCCAGTCGCCCCAAGGTGGGATCTACTAACTGTTAAGAAGGCTGCTCTCCTTGCCGAACTTCCAGATCCAGAACAAGAGCTCTCTCTGCAGACCAGCGCCGGTTTTCCCCAATTCGCCAAGTTTCCAATGGAAATTCGTCTTATGATTTGGAGACAAGCGCTGCCTCGTGCCAAGTACATCAACCTTAACTCATTCGCTCGAATTTACCATCCGGTGACTCTTTCCGTCAATCGCGAGAGTCGAACCGAGACGCAAAAGCACTATCAAACCTTACTCCCCGAAGACAGTACTGATCAGTTCCTCAGGGAATATTGGGCACCACTCAGCTTCGATATCAACAGGGACGTCTACTCACTCAACTGGATGGATTTACGATACTACGCGCAATGTCGTGACGATCTCTCGGGGTACAACCCTGTAGGTGTCGAGGGAGTCAGAAAGATGCGGATATCCGACGACTTCTTCACCCATGGTGGATTCGCGTCCAGAGGGCCAACATATCGTAAGGCTCTTGAGTTCTTTAAAGAACTCGAGGATGTTGAGTTGTTTGTAGTCAAGGTGCGGCCCTCGAATCCGTATGCTGGTCTTTCACCGCAGGATGCAAGTTCCGTGCGGATTAATCTTCAGAAATACTTTGTGCGAAAACATGAGGCGGATGAAACGTACAATATACCGACGATTCGAATCACCAAACAGCAGTAAGCCATCGTAGGTGCATGGTCGAGATAGTCAGTCGAAATGGATAGAACAAACCCCAAAAAACCCTGCATCCTTGTCTGTTCGTGTGATGAAATTCGGTCCCCGAAGAAAGTTCCTTGGCTTCGTCACTCCACCCAGTCCACCTCCCCACTCACTCTCCCTTTCCATCAACACCCACCCCCAACCTCCTTCAGCATCCCCAACACCTCCCCATCAACTCCTCCAAACTCCCCACAAACCCAACCCCTACCCTCCCCAAACAACCTCCACACCCCCCCTCTTCCAACAACCCC
>QGMF01000378.1:0-34782 GCA_007821475.1 Lachnellula arida | reverse complement strand
CGGGTCGGGCAGGGGGAAGGTGTGGATGGTAACAGAGACTGGCGAGCGCCAAATAATACGTTGGGTCTAAGCAGGATGAGGCGCAGGTGGAGTATTCTAGAGACATAAGAACATTTGACTGTAGTATTTGACAGATATGCATACGTACCTAGTTATCACAGCTACGGCCTGAAGCTTTAACAGACGGTCTCGCTCCGATGACGGTTTATCCAAACCTTGGTCATGCTTCAAGTGTTTTGGTAAGCTCTCTTCAATCCGATCAATCTTCTCGTTGAGCTGAAGAATGGCGGTGAGTTCGGATAAACGGCGACCGTGAGTAAACGAAGAATAGTTGATTTTATGTGCGTCTTCGATTACTTCGAATATTTTGATTGTTACGACAAAAGCATCAAGGAGAGATGGAATCCCCGCAGGCTGCGTTCCAGTTCCATCCGAGAGAAGATAGTCATCGTCGATTTTTGAGGGGAGAGGCACGGAGTTGTTAGTTTGTATGATGGTCTTACGTCCGAAGAGACTACATAAGAGTCTAGAAGTACATTAATAGGACGATTCCGAGCATAGTTGTAAGTCAAGATCGGGAAATACACACCTTTCTAGAGTTAAACAATGGTACCAGACCCGCCTATTCATCTCTCGCCTTAACTGATTGGTTGACGATGATTCATCCACATGCAAACCCAGAGTCTGAGCAACCCGCATCGCCACTGCCAGCGTGTTATAGCCTCGATTCGAGTACCTAGTAAAACTGAGGTAACTCGTCGTCAACAAGAGGCATTGCACCACCTCCAAGCTGGGAATATCCAAAGCGTCTAGTGGCAAAAGCACGCGGGCTCGGCGGTAGAAAGTATCGGCTGTTCGCAATTTGAGAGGTGGCTCAACACTTGAATTGTTGAGGCATCCCAAGGCAAACACAATGTTGATAGTTGCCCAGAAGGTCGCTTCCTCAGCTAAATTATCAAACAGACTCTGACCTTGTCTCTCTGGTTCCCAAAGACGCCCATAGCTTGCTCGGAATGTTGGCATATGTAGTATGGGAAAAAGAGGATAGACATATTTTTCATAGCAGTTGAGTAAGTCATCAGCTGTGGCTCTTTTAGGGACTACCATGAATGATTTGTCGGTCTCCACAGAAGACGCCGCATTGGTCTTGCTGCAGAGTGAACTTTGCGGCTGTTGGATTGCGGACTGGTCATCTGCTATTTGCGTCATATCCCGAATAAACTGCGTCGTCGGATGATCCTTAAAAGGCAATTCGCCTTCAGAACTAGAATCTGGGATCCTGATAATGGGACTGAGAGGATCTGTGTCTTTAGTGCTGGGGTTGGAGGGATTCGGGAGAGGGGGTTGTGTCGCAGCTGCTTGCTGCTCTAGCTTCCTCAAACGTGTCTCGATATCTAACAGGGTGCCAGCAGTTACCGGGATAGTCGGCACTCTCTGGTCGTACTCACACGCAAGATCCTTTGCTACACACGGGGAGCAGAAGGGACGCTGGCCATCGCAGCGACTCTTCTTAGCCCTGCACACCTTGCAAGACTCAGCAATCTTACGACGCTTAAATGGTTGGGTAAGCTCTTTCTCAATGCCGGGTGTCACTATACCCAATGATCCGAGCGACATTACGATTAATACGATTAATTGCGAATAGTGGACGTAATGGACGATGGCCGGGGAGCATTCCACACGCGGGGAGGTTGTTGATATAGTGGTGACGTTACAAAACAGTTTGGTGAGGTGAGCAATTCTGATTGGCCGGGTGTTCCGCGAGACCGGAACCGTTCCCCGTCATTCTCCATATACCGGTACGTGTAATCAAATACTTATTGTGGCCGACTAAAGTTTCTCTCGCGAGGTATATAAGACCGTCCTTGTCCTACTAAAGTCCAAAGATATATCATCCATCCCATAAACCCTTTTCACCCTCTTAAAAGGACAGTCTCATACCCTAAAAATTCGAAAAAAGACAGTGCCTTTGCCAAATCAAAATGACAGACATTCCAAAAGTCGATGTTCATCACCACATTATCCCCCCTCAGATTGTTGGTAAATTTATCCCTTCAAATACATTTCTATATATAAAGCTAATAAAGTGGAAGGCGTCGGCCATGGTATGAAGGGTATGAAGGTCCCAGAATGGACAGTCTCAGGCGATAAAACCTTTAGTGATTCCATCAATGTTCATACCAGCATCTTCTCCGTCAGCACTCCGGGGGTCTCCAACATCTCCGACCCAGAAGAAAGTGCCGCTGTTGCACGCTCGATGAACGAATACTGCGCTTCTCTGCGTGATACAAACACTCACGCATACGGGTTCTTTGCCACAGTACCCTCGCTCCAACACACCGATCTCGTTCTCCGCGAGATCCGCTATGCCTTCGATACTCTCCATGCAGACGGCGTAACACTCTTCACTCGCTATGATACCAAAACCGGTGACGGGTATCTTGGCCACCCAGACTATCTACCAGTTTGGGAGGAGCTCAACGCTCGTCAAGCCGTCGTCTTCGTCCACCCCATCAACAATAGAAACAACAATCTCTTTAATGACAAGTTGCCTATGCCAGCGTTTGATTGGCCCCACGAGACAGGCCGTACAGCCATGGATCTAATCCTCTACCGCCGCCTCCAACAATTCCCCAATGTCAAGATTATCTTGTCCCACGCGGGCGGCACACTGACCTCATTAATCACACGCTCGACTCTGATTGCACTACCAGAGTTTGGGGGTGTGATGAGCGCGGAGGACATTGTGGGCCAAGCGAAGAAGTTTTATTTTGATTTGGCGCTGAGTGGGAGTAAGGAGGTATTGCCACTAATTCTAGGGTTTGCTGAAAAGGGACATGTCCTTTTTGGGAGTGATTATCCGCATGCTACTGCGGGGTTCAGTAAGAAGTTTACGGAATTCGTTGATGGGTATGAGATGGGAGATGAGACTAGGAAGGAAGTTTATTATGGTGCTGCGGAGAAGCTATTTCCTAGGCTAAAGGGAACTTACGATGTTTGAGGAGTCCTCTTCAGATATATACTTTAGTAAGAGGAAGGTAACAGTAGTGTATATAACTGCACGGGCAGTTATACAAATGTATCCAATACTTTTTATATTCATAGCTATTAGACAGCTTAGCATGAAATATAACTTTTCATTAAAGCTCCATAAAACTAGTATAGTATTAGAGCGCTACTAATAAGGAATTTCTAGTATCAAGTACTTCTGATATACTATCTAAATATCATAGAAGAAGGAATCTAGAGTCAAGCGTGTGAAAAATAGTAAGCAAGGCTCTAACTAGCAAAAGGCGGAAACTTTTAGATATGCTACCTGAAGTAAAGCATCGAACGGCTCCTTCTAAAGAAGAAGTTAACAAAGTTAGTATTCATTTGCTTCGCTGTAATCTCTATAGGTCTCCATATACGCTGAGTGACTATAGCAAACTAAGTCCCTGCGGATACTCTATAGTCTGCAGGTGACTGCCTCAACTCCTTGATCGACCGCCAACGTAAGAGATTGTCACACATATGACTCGAGCTCCTACAAGTGATAGGAGTTTATAATAATGGATTGCTGGATAGCTAATCCTACTAACAATCTAAAGGCCCTAGTGAGCAATTTGGAACCGGGATGCGAATCACTTCTAGGGGCAATCACCTATTTAAAAATTCATTAATACACCGAAATGATAAGCATAGCGAGTCATAAGAGTTCACAAACTAGGTGGAGTTTTTGTTTTAAGAAGAGGAATAACCATAGTAACGAGGAAGACGGAAGGTGTGAGGTTGGAAAAAAGGGGGCTCGGACTATTTCCCTAACTTAGTATCACTTTAAATATACGTCTAATATAAAATAAAACTTCCTATAAGCTTATGCACATGACTCTATAGAGTAGAATAAGAAGGTCTAGATTATTTCGACCGTCTAATAACGTGAACCTTAGTCCAGATCCGTCTTTTGAGATTCATATAAAGTGTATCAGAGATGTGAGTTTACTCAATAGACTACTTAATGTTATTCAGGCGCAATCAAGCCATGCAAAGGTCATTCGTACCTATCCTCAGCTCTATGATTCTGTACTATCTATTATTCGAGTCTTTTGAGTGTCATTCATATTCTTCCCCGCTATGAGAACTACTATAAAAACAGTACAAGCCCAACCTTTCATTCTTCTTCTTCATTTCCATCTCCATCTCCAACACTTCACACTTTCTACAGCTACCACACTCTCTACAACCAACGAAACACCAAAACCACATCTACCAACAACACACCACCTGATCCTCACTTTCAACCCCCCCAAGAAACAATTATGTGTGTCTACCGCCGCGTCCTATGCGCTCTCTGCCTGGGCTTCCTCACAATGGACAGAATCAAATGCGGAGGCCCTGGCAACGTCTTCTGTGTGAGGGTGCAAGGTCCAAACGTATGTCGTCCAGGGCCATGTAGGCACTGCGGATAACTACAAGCAAGAAGAAGACCTGCGAGGCAACGATGCTGGGAGTACCAGGTGAGATACTGAGGGTCCTCGTCCGGGTTAGGGTGGTAGGAATCAAACATGCATACTGCGGGCAGGCGCTTTGTAACATATGCCTGGTGTTTTGCGAAAAGGGAGAGGTGATTCGAAAGCTAGAATCAAGACTAGTATGTTACTCAAGGATATTAGTTAGATGAGTAGCTGTTAAATGGAATAGAATCACCTCTTTCAAATCCTAGTAAAATTGGCTCTACCCCTATTATATTTCTAAAACCCCCCAAAAATCATTTCCGGTTATTTCTAAATCTCTAGATGTGTGAATTGAATTAAATACGTCTCTTATAATCCGCGTGCGGTGAAACTCCTCTGAACTCCAACCAAATAATATTACAGCCGTGAAATAGACTACTCACTTTTTGAATTCACTCTTTAGTGGTTCTCCCCTCCTGTAATTCCTCAAGTTTTACAATAGTCTTCACAAAATACCCATCCAGCCCGTAACCCTTTATAGCATCTCGCTCCCCCTTTAATTCCTCAACCGCATTATTTATCCAGTCATCGACCTTCTCTCTTCTCTCCTTAGCCATAACATGCCGCTCTTTTACCCATGCCGCCTTTTGTCTCTCAATCTGGCCCCTCTGCTGCTTGTTGGGCCGCCCCGTCTTGAAAACTCCCACTTCGGCATCTTCGAGAGTCCAACGATGTGAGACTTTGGGAAGAGAAGAGTTATTGGTGCTTTCGGCAGAGGGGAGTTCGAGCTTCGAAATAATGGATAGCATAAGTGCGTCGAGTTCGGCAAAGGGTTCTTCCGTACCGCCATAGCCAGACATTTTCCACGATGCTTCCACTGCAAAATCCCATCGTTAGCTAAGCTCAGCCAGAATCTAGCGGGTTCATACAATCACCATGCGCATGCGGCCCAATATAGAGCAAGGCATTGAACGCGAGCCTAGCATCCATCTCCATAAGTGCCTTGACATCCTTGGCGTATTTGACCATAGCCTCCGCATAGTGATCAGACGTGACGGACCTGCCGTTCGGTCCTTGCTTCTTGACGCGAGCGTCCAGGCTGCCGACCTTTTTGCCAACGTCTGCGATCAGCTTCTTGTACATCTGCTCGGCTCCTTTGTTTCCATTGGGTGCTTTCTTTGGAGCTGCTTTCTTGCTGAGTTTCTGCGTCTTAGCCGGTTCGTTATAGGAATCTTCATCGGCGGAGCTGCGTTTGCGTTTTGTGGCAGAGGTGGGCTTCGGGGCACTGGAGTTAAGAGCGCCTGCTGAGGCTGGCTTGAGCCATCCCGTAAGAGAGTTTTGCATTTTGAAAGAGTTGATATTGAGGAAAGTTTACCTGTGATGGTTGGAAACAGATTTGGAAGACGCGTCGGACGCGCTACGCGTCTCGATTATTATACTGGTATTCCAAATCACGTGCAACATATTACTTGCATATTAGTGTTCTGGTGGTTCACCAGGTTGGATTTAGCTGCTTATATCAGCACGCTGGGGTCATGAAACTCTTTAATTCTGACTTCACTTTGCGCATATCATAATATATGACTTTTACCTCTGATCCTAGCGTCGAGCCTTTATTCGATTATCTCTGTGACCTACGCATTTCAACAGCTTAATACTTTACTATTGAAGAAAAAACACAACGCTATACTTTTGATTTCCTATTATAACCTTTTTAGTAGAACTTTAGGCTCATATAGCTTATTCACTGAGCATCACCCCCGCTATAATTTCTAGGCCTCGCAAAAGCGTACCATCGACCTCCGGGAGCTCTATGATTTTATCTTGTATATAAGCCACGCCAATGAAGACCCCAAAACAGCTTATCAAGACACATAACTTAAATCTTGGAAATCCTTTCTATGTCTATTAGAGTTGATAGGTTAATATAAAAGAGAATGGCTTATGTATATAGTACCATCATATAGGTCGTACGTATTCAGAATATTATAAATGCGCTAGTAATATGATAACGCATGAAGTAAGCCACTATCAACTCTGTGCAGACTCACTAGCATCTGGAGTCCGCATCATGTAAGTTTTATCGACACAGCAAAACCATGATCATGATTAACGTGATTGATTACCGTCACTAATCCTGGGGTTCGTCGGAGGTACGGAGTACGGGAACTCGATAGAAGGCATTTGTTACTCTCAGAGATGTTAGCGCAGATACTGCACCTCATCACTGGCCGTGCCTAAACCGAGTCTTCCAAGACGAGAATGATGACAGTACCAAGAAGCAAGAGAGTCGAGACCAAGTTGGCAGGAATGGATTCATCGTAGTCATATAGTATCACAGTTATATAAATAGGAGATAGCCTATGGACGACGCTGCAAGGCTGCAAGCTTTCTTACACTTCATTGATAATAGTTGTTAAGGCGATATTGCTTTCAAGACATAGGATAAAGATTTTAAGTTGTTAAATATAAACCTTTACTGCATGCAGCATTTCAACCATGGCTATTCATCAACCAGACTATACAGCTAATTATAGTTGCATTACAAGTATCAACGACTTTCCAGACAAACCTTCCGTACGCTGTGATCAAAGTTTGTCCAACCAGCCTTTCCGAAATACTTCAACAGGTTCAGCTCCGTCTTCCCATCGATAGTGCTCAAATCATGTAGCTGGGCAGGATCATCCTCAGGCCCAGGCGTGCTAGGGCCCAGTTTACGAAAAACATCGAGCCAGCTATTAAAATTGACAGCGCCCCCAAATCCAAACAACCGCTCATTCTTCACGCCCTCTTGCGTCAGTGCCCCAATATGCAAGAGCGCCACATCTTCGACATAGCAGAAGTGCGACGCGCCGAATCCCTTCAGAAAATCGTGGTTTGCCGGGTCTTTGAAAGTGTCCAGTACCCATTTAGCCGTGCTGCCCGCCTGTTTCTCGTGGAAGACCGCCCCGATCGTACAAGATGGCAAGACAGAGTTCACGACGAACTTCGGGTTCTCCTCTTGGCTGAACGTCCACATCTCGCGCTCGGTTTGCGCTTTGAGCGCTGAATACACATCCCAGCTGCGGTCTTCCGCGTAAGGGGGTGGGCGCCAGGCGCTTTCCATGGCCTCCTCGTTCCACATACTTCCATTGACCAGCATCTCTTTGCCAACAGTACGATTCAAGGCCGCCTGGTTGCTGCTTGTTAGTACAAAACGCTTGACCGAAGACTCTTTGTTGTTGGCAGCCTCGAGAAAGCGTCGGAGTCCTGCTACAGACGGCGTGATGACTTTGTTAGGATCGGGCCCGAAGCTCGTGTCCGCTGCGACGTGTGCAATGCCATCGACGTCCTTTAAAATTCCGTCCCAGGCTCCGGTGGCATTCTGATCTGGTAGGACGACGGCCTCGAAATCTGCAGACGAGTGGCGCTCCGTCATGGCTTGTGTCACCCAGGCTGCCTTGTCAGTCGAGCGGACCGTCCCGCGCACCCTGTAGCCAAGCCCAAGCAATCCGCTCGCAACGTATGAACCGATGAAACCAGTGACGCCGGTGACGAGTACCAAGCCCCCAGGAGGCACTATGCTAGATGATGAAGCCATATCTTAGAGAAGCTAGTTCGGAGCAGACCTATAAGGTTGTAGGGTGGTAGTATAACGCCGGTATAATGTGGTGTTGTGAGATAGAGTAGTGTAATTTTGAAAACGCAGCGTGCCTGAAAATATGATGTCTGCTACTAATATGAACATTGTTTGCAGTCAGAATACGAATAATATATCTTTTCATAGTTGCTGACTCACCGGAATCCAATTAGTAATAACCGGATATTACCGTAGAAAGATATCACTAACGGCTACAAGTATTCGCTCTAGTATCCCACCCGGCACAAGCAGTATTCCTTTCCAGCCGGAGCCTTATCTTTATCACGCATTCATAGAGCGCTGTCCACTGTCTATGAAGAAGTCCTTACTCCATTTGCTCATAATTCTATTTCTTAGAACCTCTAAAAAACCTGCATAATCATTACTGCTCCTAGCAAAGGATCAGCGGCCAACTAGAGACCTCAATGTCTGATGAAACATTTGTAGTGACATGATTGTTAGGCAAATTCAGCAGCAGAAAATCCTATGGGTATCATCTTCTAGTGAAATCTCGATCGCAACAATCAGAGAAATTGCTCAGTAGCGCAGAGTATTATAAGGCGCCTCAAATCGTCTGAATCGCTCAGCCCAACGTGTGGGCCAATGGCAGCTTGAATACGCTCTTTGCTATATTTTGAGAGAATGGTACTTAGGCAAGTCTCTCTTGATAGCGCTTCCGTTATAGGGTGATCAGGGTCAGGCGAGGAATAGTTGACCCAAGGCTGATGGTTCTTTATTGCAAGTCTGCAATTTTCCTCTTCATATGCCAGCCATACGGTCTGGCTACAGGGCAATGGCATGTTAAGAATAAGGTCATCGCTCAGCGGTTCATAGTAGGGAGAGGTCTTTCTCGTCCTAGGATCATAATTGTTGAGAAAATTGACCATGTTGACGATGAAAACTGTTCTACGTGTTGTTTCGGTGGTTCTCCACGACCCCATGTCGTTGTGGTCGGCGAACACGGTGTTGATTTGAAATCAGAGAAAGCAGCTATGTCAGGACTGCGAATCTGTAGGTATGGCTCAATGTAGGTTCTTGTCATCTGCCGAAGATTAATAAAATTAGTCTGAGATCGAGATAGGAACACTGCTATACCTTCAAAAGAAATCCCATCTCTAGATTTTTAACAGGCATAACGAGTCTCCACGCTTCAGACTCATTACCAATGCTGTCCTTAATTTCCAAGCTCTCGTAGATTAATAGAGCGTGTATCGCGTCCCACTGCTGCATACACTCATACAACGGCTAGCATGTACCTCAGCATTTGATCAGAGCGGAGCTTAGCTCTTGTAGAACTTACGAAATTCCCAATCAGTTGATGCCGCGTTGCGTCAATGGCCCGCCGGAAAAATTGTTTGTCGGTTGAGAGATTCATGGCAGTACTGCTGCAGATGGCCATTGACGTGAAAGGGAAAGACGTCAAGTCGGGTTCAACATTTTTGACTTTTGGCAGGTGAAGAAATGGAGAGAAACAAGAGCTTTTGATTAGCAAAGAAGCGTAGTCGCCAAGCATGCGGGTGAGAATGAGTGGTGTGGACAACGTCGGAGTATTTGAAGGGGAACTCGTGCTGTTATTCGAAGTTTGCGTGAGGGATGTAGACGGTGAGTTGAGATGGGTTATTGGTGATACATAAGAATTCTCATTTAAAGACCCGAGGTGCGGGACAGGAGATAGATTTGCAAAATCTGATATGTTCAAGTCGAAGGTATCCAGCGGAAACGGAGAGAGCGGGAAATTCCAAGTCAGGGGTTCAGGGACAGAGGACTGGCTATCCGCCGTGGGACAGGATTGGAGATTTTGATTCCGGATACTTGAAGCTTCCTCTATGTGCTCGGGATGACTCCAGGCTTGGGCAGCTGATGGCTCGCTATATACGCATCTCGTTCCTCTCTTGGCACAACGAGAGCAGATGGGTTGGGTGTGACAACACTTGGCCTTAGCCTGAACACACGCATTGCAGGCTTTGCGGCGATTCCTACTTTTTCCGGGACCTCTGCAGCGCCGTCGATGACGCATGAGCAAGTCGCCTGTGTTAATAGTGTTAGCAACGGAGAAAAACAGCGATATCAGAAAAGCTGGAGGAAGGCGGACAGCAGAAACCTACGCCGCTGGTAAGAGTTAAAGCACGTCTCGCATTGCAATTGATTAGACTCGGCACTGGCCGTGTTCGACTCCATGGTCACCGGTACCGGTGGAATCATCTGCTAGGGCTATTTGGAAAGATCATTCAAGTATAGGTGGTGTGTTGCAGAGCATCGCGGAGGGACAAGGACGTCCGTGATACGTATAGCATAATTACTAATCTGGTGCGTTGTTGTTAGGGTGAGATCACGTGGCAGCCACGCATCTCCGAAGATTTAAAGCTGTTCCGGAGCCGAATGGTCTAGCGTTCCCGGACTTGGCTGTTGATCATCCAGTGCCTTCGGACCTTGAAGGTCATCCTCACTGATTCCTACTCCGGAGTACTGTAATATTGAACACGACAGGGAAAGATTAACTAATTGTCAGGCGAAGGCCTAACTTTCCGAAGGAAACCCTACGGGCCGTGCTCCTCCCCGAATTATCATTCCGGAGCTCAGGGCTGAGGGCTCTATGATGTTCTTATTAATAGGTAAATACCGGTAGTATGCTCTCCCTCGTCCCTTAAGCTCTTCACTCATCACGACCACCCCTGCACGCTCTTGTCTGCTATGCCGTTATCTACAGAAAGGAAGGGTAATCCCGAACTGCCATCCAAAGCATCATCATCGTCACCAGGTGAGTTAGTACTGTAGTTCCCGGAGATGGCTCTGAGACGCCCCTAAGGAGACTTATTTTCCTTTTTTTCGACATATTTTTGAATCCTTTTGCTTACTTGGAGACTATTAGATTTCGAGGCTGCGCAGCCCTCGAAAGGAGACTATGTCTACCCCGCCGATATCTACTCAATGCCACGGCGGATTCTATTCATTGCCACTGTATCTATGTCCATGTACATCAACCAGCTGGGCTTGTGCAATACCCTAACCACGCTCAAAATAATCGGAGACTCTTTTGGAATCAGTAACCCCGGTCAATTGTCATGGTTGATTGCTGGCTACAGCTTAACTATCGGCACGTTCATCCTACTTGGTGGACGCCTTGGCGATGAGTATGGCAACAAGAAAATGTTTGTCCTGGGCATGAGCTGGCTTTTCTTGTGGAGCTTGGTGGCAGGACTCTCCGTCTATTCTAATCATGTGCTCTTCATCTTTGCTCGCGTCTTCCAGGGTCTGGGTCCTGCCTTGACTTTGCCCAATGCTCTCGGCATCTTTGGCAAGTATTTTTCCGAGGGCCCGCGAAACATGGCCTTTGCATGGTTCGCCGCAGCAGCGCCATTTGGCGCCATGACAGGTCTCATTTTTGGTGCCCTATTTTCCATGGCTTGGTGGCCATGGATTTTCTGGAGCGAGGCTGTTGGTGTCGCTTTCGTAGCTGCTTTTGCTGCCTGGATAATACCAGACATGCCTGTACAAGAGGAGCAGGTACGACCGCTTCGTCAAAAGTTGGACCGCCTGGATCTTCCTGGAGGTGCAGCTGGCGTGACGGCTCTGGTTCTGTTCAACTTCGCGTGGAATCAGGCCGTGGTTGTTACTTGGCGGGAACCCTACGTCTATGTGTGCCTGATCCTCAGTTTCGTTTTCGGTGCACTGTTCTTTTACATTGAGATTTACCGAGCCCGCCATCCAATTCTGCCCGTCGCTGCCTTTACTTCGGACATAGCCTTCGTTTTCGCATGCACGGCAGCAGGCTGGGCCACATTTGGCATATGGGTCAGTAAAACTCTTGATTGGGAAGAATTTCAACTAATACTAAGTGTAGCTCTTCTACGTCGTACGAATAGCCCTCGATATAGGCGGCCAAACTCCTATTCAGTTGGCAGCATGGTTTACTCCTATCCTTATTACCGGAGTAGTTTCAGCTTTGACTGTTGGAAAAATAATCAGCAAGGTTCCTGCCTCGTATATTATGGTAGTTGGACAGGTTGCGTATCTGGTCACATCCATTCTCATGGCCTTACGGCCTCCAGAATCGATTTATTGGACTTACTTCTTTTTCGGCACCATCATCGCCACTGTCGGAATGGATACATCGCTGCCTGCTGCCATAATTATTTTCGCAAGCGTAGTGCCCCGGCAATACCAGGGCATGGGAGCCAGTATAGTCATGACCATTGTTAATTACAGCATATCACTTGGTCTTGGTTTTGCAGGCACCATTGAAATCAACATTAATCATGGTGGACATACTCAAGCAGACTTGCTCTATGGTTACCGGGGTGCTCTGTGGTTCTCTGTTGGCTTGACGGGGCTCGGAACTGTTCTCAGTCTTATCTTGCTCAAAAATCACCGAAAGCAGAAGTCGAATCAGAGTAAATCAGAAGAGGACATGCCAGAGAAGGTTGAGAAGCATCAGTCCTGATTCTGGTACGAAGCTGTTTACAATCTCTATTCTGTTGTAGATACCATAAATTCCGAGGAATATTAGAATAGCCTTAACTCCTATGTTAGTGTTTTACGGCATTCTCCCATAAAAAGCCCAACGCTCCTTCGCTGCTTATGCTGGATAGACAAAGGTGGCACTCACTATGGTTGACTTTAATCTCCCACCCAGCCTAGCATATTATAAATAGTGCCGCTTTTTCCTATCCATAGCAAGAGTAGAGACTTCCTATAGAGAAGGCCGTAAAACAGTATCGGAATTTAACAATATTTAGATTTATATAATGACTAAGGTAATGTTAGGGATTTGATCAGCTCTTGGCACGCATTAACTATTATTCCGGGTTATATATACGTCTTTCAAAATGATCCGGAGATCCTCGGACATCTACGTGTCTACTTCTTTTATGAATTATAGGTAGAATAACCACTCGTAAAAGCTCTAGATGATACCCGGGCGTCTAGTTTCCAAGTCTATTAACAACATACCAGATATAGACAGGTCCAAGAGAATTCATTAATTTCGAAACATACTTGTTAGTGCGCCATGTCAACGATTCACATCCTGCGGCATGGACAGTCGCTCCATAAGTAAGCCTCTTCCATAACGTCTTGATGGGTTACAAACAGATTCTAAACGCATCATTACAGCGTAGAACGAGGTTATCCTCATAGAGACCCGCCACTAACGGAACTCGGCTGCCAGCAAGCACGCAACTTCAGGTTATCAACGGAGCCCGACCTTATCCTCATATCGCCCATGACACGCACCATCCAGACAGCCTTGCTTGCATTCAGCCCTCTCATCGACCGCGTGCAGGTGCAAGTCTGCCCGGAGCTACGCGAGGCTCACGATGCTGTCTGCAATACAGGCGTTGGTCGAGCGGACCTGATAGCCAAGTTCCCCCAATGTGACTTCTCAGCATGTAGCGAGACATGGGACTACCCTCTACTCAGTGTCGAGCAAGCCACACTGCGTGCGCAAGACCTGCGACAGCATCTAAGTGTTCTATCCAACTCTTATAAGAACATCCTACTTATCACCCACCGGGGCTTCATTGCATATCTTGTCGAGGGATCAAGATACGATTTATGCGGTTTGTCATTTCTATGCCAATTAATTTCATGAAAAACGGGATTAACGCGCGGCTTTGTACAGAGTCCCGCTCATACAAGTTCGCTACAGAGGATGAAATCGCCACGAAAAGGTACGGCATCCACATCGACACGGGCCTGGAGCAAGACTTTGGCCCGACCTTATTGCTACAAACTGCCTTTGCGGACTTGGGTGATTCTGGTGACCATCCGAGCACTAAGAGCCAACAGACTGGTGGCAACCAAGCGCATCGCTTCACAGAGGAGTGTGCACTGGAGAATTGAGTCACAATTAAGGACCTGCAATGCGCGTTGTACACAGAGATAACTCAGACAGGTATGGAGCTTTGGCGTGAACAAACAGATAAAGTACGCAGATCAATAACATACAAACTGAAAACAGTATCAAATGATAAGCCGCAGTGGAAATTACTTTTGTTAATCCGAGATTTGGCTTTCAGCGGGCACCGCTTTCTGGATAACCACTGAAATCCGGAGAAAGGTCCACGGCAGCGGAGAGATTGATTATTCACTAATAGTCGGTTAGCCTTCTTAGCCGACTATTAGCACCTTCGACGGTCCTTCGTATCCTTATCTAAGTTCAGAGTGAAACCGCAATCTAACTCTCTTAACGCCGGTTTCATCCTGGACGCGACGCAGGTGCTAGATGCCGCATTTTTAGTGTCTGTGCTCACCTTTTCGCGAGCAATGTGTACTGTACTATGCGACTTCTTGTTATGCCGCTGTGGAATTGTTTATTTACTGGAAATCTTTGCGAAGATCCAATTTGGTTGGTCCAGGCCGACAACTTTATATACCGGTAGTTTCTTATATTTACTTGTCTTTTCTGACTTTTGTATCAGAATAAGCATATTAAAGCGAATGATATAAATATGAGATAGCGCTAGAGTATAGAGTTAAATCGAGTATATATGAATTACCAGAAAGACTATATATTAGATAGAAAAAAGAATACATTACGGAGTACGGAGGTAGTATAGGCCTGACTTGACCTGACCTGACCTGACCTGACCTGATATGCCGGCTGCGCTAGTTTGGCGCTAAGGCCCCCTCAGCGCCTCTAGCGCCAAGTGCCACGTGTGCTTGGCATACGGAGTATATTCATGTACTAATAATAGCAACAGCTTAGTTTAATAAATAGATTATAACTTCTATATTATGCATAAAGTTTATCAAGTTATACTCTACGCTAAGATAGCGCCTATATTTCCAAGAATAACTGAAACGGGAAAAGTTCGGTGGCAGTTCGGGAATAAAACTTGTGGAGTCTCATTAGATGAAAGACCCGCAATTGTACGAATCAATAAATTTTCGGGGTCTGACGTCGTCAACGTCGATCTTTTTTTATCTCACCTTTTCACGTACTTCATTACTATGTTTTGCAATTACAATTTCTGGCTCATAATCTAATGTGTTTTTATAGAATTGACGCTCAGCTAAATATGGCGTGACAATTCGGACAGCTCAGTATTATCCTTACCCATTTCTTGGATACCGTCGATTATTCCCTGTTGAGCCATGGCGGACAAGCCGGAAACTCCTCCAAGCAGCAATACAATGCCTGGAAATGGTGCTGAAGGTTCGGAAGCAACGACTTCTTCACCTAGTGCTGCCATGGAGAGAACAGGATCTTCGGACATGAGCTTTGAAAGAAGCAAGACGCCGCCGCTGGGTCCCGTATCGGAGGAATCGGGAATGAACCCTGCTGTGGAGAGAACAGGAACCTCAGCTGAAAGCACTGAGAGGGCTGCCAAGCCCGTATCGCCAGCACGATCACTATCTCCTCCTATACCAGGTGTTCGTCGGTCAGGTACGCTACCCCAACCGCCTAGGAGGACTTCGGACGCTTCTACTCGATTAAGTACAGGACGACGTCGAGGCAGATCCATTTCGATAAAGGAGCTTGAACA
The DNA here is from genome assembly GCA_007821475.1 of Lachnellula arida. Taxonomy (NCBI): domain Eukaryota; kingdom Fungi; phylum Ascomycota; class Leotiomycetes; order Helotiales; family Lachnaceae; genus Lachnellula; species Lachnellula arida. Next base: position 19,243 of record QGMF01000378.1, on the reverse strand, counting down.
GCTTGAACATCCACGTCCAGACCTACTATCACATGATTTGAGGAGAGGAGGCAGTGTTAGAAGGAGCAAAGAGGAGGAAAGAATGGGAGCTATTCCGGAGTCGAGAGCAGTATCACCAGAAGCCAGTGGGCCTTCCGTCAGTCCATTTGTCCCATCGGGATTGCGGCGTAGGACCAGCACCATGCGAACGACTGGTAGCGGTCGAAGGAGAGGGACAGTGAGCCGGCCAGGTTTAAATGTTGTGGCTTCAGGAGCAGCCGTGGGAGGAGACAACCAGTCAGCCAATTTCAGTCTCGCTGGATCACCAGTTGTCCAGGAGGCTGTGGCTAGTAACCAACCTTATGTTGATCCCGGGTATGTTCAATTGAACCCAGCATACGAGAATCCCATCAATGCACGACCAGTATGGGGTCTTGCCAAGCCTTTGCCCCGAGTGCTTCGCCCCGGGATGGTGCCAGCCCGGAGCGAGCTTAACATAAACGCAGGTGAAGCTGGTAATCAGCAACCTGCCGCTCCTAATGATGTCGACTTGGAGCAGGGGGTTCAGCAAACACTTCGCCTAAACAAAATATCATCTCAACTTGACGATGTCCGACGGCAGCGGGAAGCAAATTTGGCTCGACAGTATGGTGATTCCCCAGCGACAAGGACGCGATCACAGAGCACAGTACAGTTCCCCGATTTTCCGGAAACAGACAACGAAGAAGATCTGGGTATACCAAGGCCTCTGGACTCTGACAGGCTGGCCGAGGAACATTCCAGCCCTGTGCATGGTGCAGCACGAGCCGACTGGGACAATGCATCAGCAGAAACGGAGAGGCCAGAGATAGGAGACTTAGATGGTGACTGGATTGGGGAAGAGATTCCCCTCGCAGCATACAAGCCCCAGGAAGAAGAGATCCACAATCTACATACTCACTGGTCAGTCATCCGTGTCCGTTTCCGCGAACCACTAGCCGAATTGCTCGCTGTCACCGTCCAGCTCACGCTCGGCTTCTGCGCCGACCTCGTCGTTGCCACCTCCAGTACCCAAACAGGCACGAACACGGATTGGGCCTGGGGTCTTGCGACGATGATCGGCGTCTACATTGCCGGTGGCATCTCCGGTGCCCATCTCAACCCTGCCATCTCTATCATGCTGTATATCTACCGCGGCTTTCCGCTCCGGAAAATTCCCATCTATGTCGCAGCTCAACTTCTCGGTGGCTTCATTGCTGCCTTCATTGCGTTTGGGTTATATCGAAACGACATCATCCACTCTAGCGGCTCAGATCTTGCTGCCGGGGGTACGGTATCGAGTTTTATCACGTTTCCCCGGTATGACTGGGTTGATGGGAGCACCGCGTTCTTCAACGAATTCGTGGCGACTGCGATCCTCGCTATCTCCATCCTCGCACTGGGAGATGACACAAATGCCCCACCTGGGGCCGGCATGAATGCTTTCATTATTGGCTTAGTGATTGTGGCGCTGAACATGTCTTTTGCGTATAACACCGGCGCCGCCATGAATCCTTCTCGGGATTTGGGCCCGCGGCTTGCGGTACTGGCGTTGGGATATGGGAGTGATGTCTTCACATCGGCCTATTGGTTCTGGGGGCCATGGTGCGCTACTATCTCGGGGGCTATTGTTGGTGGCTTTCTGTATGATGTGGCGATATTCGTTGGTGGAGAATCCCCCGTGAATTATCCTAGAACGAGGATAAAAAGGGCTGGGCGTAAGTGGAAGAAGAAGATGGGTGCCAGACTAAGATTAAGAAGGAGGACTGTGAAAATTGCAGGACACAAAGAGTTTGATGGCTAGAATATTATTGGCAGCTGACCCGTCGAGCTAATTGGATACCTTCAAGGCGGTGCCATTGGCCAATCTAGGAGTGGTCAGTTCATTCACAGGTAGCTCTAAATAACTTTGGTTAAACTTACTTAAACTTAATACGGAGTATACGTAGCCCCACAAGCAAGAATCCCTGGAAAGTGCTAACATCCCTGCGAAGATCAGATCACAGACCGGTAACCCAAAGGCACAACTTCTACCCATCCCGCTCGTTATTGCTCCGTAGCTATACCTCGGGGTACGAAGTATAATCGTCGGCTTTTAAGCGAGGCCTTCTTTGTCGCGTATTCCCGTGTAAATGTCGATGTTTTAACGAAAATTCAAAAGGATTTTTTTCGGCTGTCTCTGTTATTCTTCAAAAGTGATGAGTTATATTGTATTTCCCGATTTGTAATGCCACGAGACTCACTATTAAATCACGACTATGCTGTCATGGTACCAGCCGCCTTGCTAGTCATGTGTCGAGTCACGTATTCGGCCTCAATAAACTGCATATAATTGACTGTTCCTTGAGAACACCTTTCATTCTTCGAGTTTGTCTTATTTACTAAATACAAGACCCCAAGCTATACTTATCCCTTAACATATGCCATCAGCTATGCCCACAAAATAAACTTCACCCCGTCAGAAGTGTAATAGTCGGTTCTTGAACGGACTATTAATCACCGGCACAACTTGAATTTGAGGCAATTTGAAACATTCTCTTTAGATTCTTGAAACTCTAAACATTCCCAGTCTAAATATTACTATATGCTCCATCAAGCTTCCCTCTTTCAGTCGCATCGACCAGAAAGTGACAGGCACCAAAACACTCTATATAGAATGACAACAACCAACCTCCAAACTCCCAAAAGATCCGCCAGTCCAGCCTGCGCCAGTCAATGCGCCTCATCTATAGTAAGAATGAAAGTCTAGCAAAGGGAAATGTTATAGCATATAGTACACAAGAACAGAGTCTATTCGGTTGGTTGATCCCCGCACACGAAGTTGATAGCCTCCTCAAGCTCAACATCCTCAATTGCAAACTCGGGCTCAATAATAGCAAACGCATCAATAAGGCCATCAATTAGTGCGCAAACAAGACTACCCTCGGGGGGTACATGGAACGAATAATCCGCACTGAGCCAAGCCGAAGGAGACGTAACATCGTCGCTGTGCCAGAATATATTATAGTAATTCGACGTCGCAAACCAGTTCGTGTTACACATATGCATAGTTTTAGGTTCCATAATTGTTATAGGAAGGTCAAATCTTTTGGTCAGACGAGAGAACGGGCAGCCCCAAGAACTCATTGCTCGTCTCGCAAATGTTTCCGCTTCGTACGTAGCGTTGTAGCAATTGCCACCGGTGGCCCCTTGCTGTGCGGATGCGGCGATGGCGTTAATCATGGCGTCACGCATGGATGTCACATTGTAATTGCTGGACTCGACGGCTACAATGAGTTCCCCGTCGGTCTGGAGACCATTATCTTTGACGTATGAGATTCCGCCTAGGGTGACTTGTGCAGTGGGCGCACAGGATGTCATGGTTCCGGACGTAGCAGGGGGGCAGATTAAAGCAAGCGCACTGGATATACTGGTGGAAAGTGCACCGCCGGTGAGAGTTCCGACTGTTTGGTTGAGTCAGTATCGAGCCCCGACAACTGAAAGGAAAGAACGTGGATATAAAGGTCAGAAGCACTAACCGTGGACGGGACTCGAGCCAGCCGTGACAGTTGCTCTGGCAGACTGTATCGAACAGCCAGGCATTGAAGTACAACTATCTTCATTGTTGACAACAGGGGTACAGACCTGTTTAACATTAGCTCATATCTTTTTAGTTAGCAAAGTTGGTGTACCTGGCATCTTAAAGTGTCTGTTGTTGCCGGGCCCAAGCTCGGCTTTGCAGTTATAATCTCGGATGTAGCAGCCCCTGTGGGAAGCGCTGTGTATGCACAACTCATGGTTGCCATGGCCGTTGAAGGCGCGGAGATAAGGGGTAGCGTAACAGAGCCCTGACATACGCATGCTTGCTTGATACCTTGATCGGGGTCCGCATTCTGCAAAGAGCATGAAGGTGTTGCTGCTGATGAAGTTGCAGTAAAATTATCAGTTATGGGAACAATGGTTGTTGCGGGAAGCTTGAAATTTGACGGAAAGGAGCTCATAAACATAGTTGGCGTAAAAGTCGACGTGCAGGTAATGGTAATAAGCTCACTCGCGTTGCGGCGAACGTTCACAGGAATCAAAGCGCCACCATTGCCGCGCTTTGCAGGTCCAGCACTGTCTGGAGCTATGCATATCCCGTTGGCCGCGTCATCGTTGGAGTTATCGGTGGTATCTGGTGGCGCTGGTGCTCCTGTCTGTTGTGGGTAAACCATCACAAAATCTAGGCAAAATGATATGTTAGCATAGGCCATCAAGTAAATTGTTCCCAAAGAGACGTATAGGATCCCAAAAAAGCTTACTTCTTTCTTTACTCTTATAAGTCACCCCGAGAGCTGAGAGGAGACGTCCGCAAGGCGCGCAAGGGTAATACTCTTTCCCAGGCTCTCCGTTTTCGGATCCCCAACCTGCAAGAATCATGCCCTCGGGCTAAGCAAATTCTCCTGTTTTTGTAGTTCCTGCATTTGTTTCAAAATTAAAGAATACGCCATCTTCAGCATGAATATGTCTCAATCTTGGATCTGATATTTTGGTTGACTTTTTGGCGGCAAACCATGCAGGAGCCTGATTGGCAGTGGCGACCATCTCCATACGTCGTCCATCTCTAGGAATAGTCGAGGCGTATAACCAGTGGTCAATAGGGTCATATAGTACGGTAACCAGTCTCTGATTATTTCCTGTTTTAAACTTCTCCTTCGCTTGTATCTCCTGCTCTCGTAGCCTGGAGACGCATTGTTAGCCGCGTGCCGAAGACAATGAACAATCAACTACTTACCAGTCGTAGCACCTTTCTGCATAGGGAAGCACTTCCTCATAGGATAACTGATGGTTTTCCTCAGGTACCATGTCTGCATACCAGGTTGGTGAATTAGTCCAGAGGTTTGTATTATCGTTGAAGTCTAAGTGCTTCCATTTATACATTGCCATAGGAGTACCCGTAGCAGCGATACTGCATATAAGCTGAAAGGCCAGTGCACAAACTATATAAAGAATACGCATGGTGAATGAGTGTTTGAGTTGAAATTGGGTCGAGGGGGAAAAGAAGAGAGAAAGTTCAACAGCAGACTTGAAGTTGCTTGAGACGTCTTGAATGAAAACTGAGAACTTCTTCCACTGACTATATAGCCAAATATAAGTTCTTCCAAGTGCTTGTGATGATAAACGAGAGACTCTATTCATAGATCACTAGATCCCCAAATATAGTCATTTTACACCAGAATCTGCCATAGGATGCGAAGGAATGTTTGTTAGGGTCTTGATAAACACCATGTTGGAAGAAAACACCAACGAAGATGAATAAAATGCTGTATTCATAGGTTAATTGATACTACAGAGCTCCACTATATAACAATTTCGACAGAAGGATTCAGTTTTCTCGGCCTTACTCTTCACACCAAGGCAAGCATGCAGTTCAGCAGTTGGAACAATTTCCTGCACGCTAAGCCACGCAGAGTTGGTGTTTCTGCTGAGGGGTATTTTCAATGGATTGAAAGCGCTGATCTACAGGACGAAATTGAGGTTGAGGTAGGATGGCCCTGGATGGGGGCCGGGCACACGGCCGACCCCGCTGCTGAAGTGTTTCAGTAGAGGATTCTGGCCCTCCTACAGCACATGCGAATAACACTGGGACTAGTTGTTGGAAATTGAAATAGGAGTTGTTGGTCTTACGAAGTAGAGGCGCAGTTCGGTTTGTTGGATACCTGCGAGGGGCGGCACGTATGGAACGGAGTTCAAATATGTACGTACTTTACCTAGGTGCCTAGTGCCTGAGGCAGCGACCCTTATCACATCACATCCACACCTACATAGGTAGCCACACCACACCTCCGTCTCTCACATTTTCCCACCACATGTACTTTGTCTTTCGAAGGCAGTATCAATCCAATGCCTGGCACCAGCTATGAACCTCTTCCGAGGCCATGGACTGTATGCCATCGCGGGACTCTCGGCCTTCATTTCTATCTCTTCCTCAGCCGATACGACAGCGTATTTATCTTCAGGCGGGCTTGAGGGTCAATTGGGGCATCGATTTTAATTGGCGCATCAACGAAGCAAGACACGACTCTCGCCCTCTAACAAACGACTTCAAAAGCACACACAGCCTTCTTTTAGTCTGCAGGCTGACCTATGCCGAAGCGTCTGCTCTCGTGTACTCTAGAAACCGATTTTTTATTCGGTACAGAGACGCGAAAAGCCTTAACGCGCTTACCAATTTGACCAAAACAGCACTGGCAAGCCTGAATCAACTCGCAATACATCTTAACGTCACTTCATGCGATTTCAATGGGTCATACGGAGTATGCTGCGCACCATCCAACCACAGTGGTGCCAAATGCAGGGGTCCACAGCATGACGAGCCTCTCGCATTTTCTTCTCAAGCCAACAACGCTAGGCTTGCTGAATGGCAAAGTGTGGCTCGTTATCTCACAGCCTATATCAAACCTCACACTCTCAAGCTGTCTTTTGTTTGCGATGTTGAGGATTTAGCTACTGGGAAACTTGCTGTTCAACCCCTGCGAAGCATCTTACTTGCAGAGTGTAGCATTAGGCTCAATCGTCTGCACCACCCGCTTCTCCAGGAGTTGGCTGTTAAAATAGCAACCCAATCGAAAGGATCAAAGTCCCCTCCCAAGGATAACAACTCTTCATTTCGATTTATGGATCTGCCACCAGAATGTCGTCTGCGGATTCTAGAACACACAGATCTTGTCACTCCTTTGAGAGAAGTAGAGTGGAACCCAAAAGACAACTTTTACCTCCATTATGCCGCTTGGCGATGTGGAGATGATCAGCGATATTGGAATGATGGCCCACCACCTAGCCACTATGCTTGCCAATTTCGCAACTGCTGGGACCTCTCAGGAGACGGCTGTTTCTGCATGCGCTATCATACTGCTTTCTCGTCCCAATGCCGCTGTTGGACTCCACCTACACCTCTCTTCCTTGTGTGCCGAGTCTTGCGACAAGAAGCCCAAACTGTTTTTTTCGAAAGGAATCATTTTGTCATCTCGCCAGCAGTAAGGGCAATCACTTTATCATTTATTCCCCACTTCTAGTCCTTTGCTGTTTCGTTGTTTCAAGTACACTTCATGAGTCCTCTTATTGTTTACCTCATGACATGATTTCTGTTGTATATCACCCTTTTGCATGTCTTAGGACAATTGGCTTTGGCTTTGGCTCTTTCTTTTCTTGTGGAGAAGTCCTTGAATAGGAAATTACTAACTTTCCGATCAATTAGGCTGGATGCATACTTCCTGTCGAAAACAGTCCTGATCATCTCGAGGCTTTAATCTTTTTTGACCAGGTTATACCTTCCAGTGCGCTACGGTCCTTGAAAAGTCTGGAAATCGTATTCCCGCCATTTCATAATGACTATCTGCAGATCCACGAACCTGCCTATCAACAGTGGCTGCAAGTTATTGATCGCATGTGTCAGCTTAATTTACCTATGCTAAGCCTTGCAATCGTGATGGGCGATGGCTCTGCCAACCGCTTCGGTGGTACACAATTCCGGGGCGAGATGAGTGAGCAACAAGCCGGAAAAGTCTTCGACATGTACTCACGGACATTGGAACCGCTTTCAAAGTTGAAACAAAACGGACTTCGGGCGCTGTTTCTAACACTTGCGTCTCCTTATACTTGGGTTGCAGAAAGGCTTGAATCTTCGCTCGCTGCAGATAATTGCCGTCGACGAATAGGATGTCAGATATTAGACTTCACCCAAAGAATGGAGCGAGCTGTTATGGGGGAAGATTATAATAGCAGCATGGTCCAGGAAAGATCTCACGGGCAGAGTCAATGGTTGGAAGGTAAACTCCTCAGTGAAGATTCGTGGTGAAATGGGGCATGGTTCTACTAATTTCATTGTTTCAAACAATATCATTTGATAAAGCGCAAAGCACCTCTATTGATAGATATTCGCGTTGATCTTTTGTATTGCTTCTGTAATGAGCGAAGCTACCTCTATCCCTATTCCAACTTCACGCAAGGCGATATGTCTCTTCATCATCTGCCTTTATCACCTTCATCCGCTCCCTTCATCATCCCTCGTTCGTCAAAATCATCCTCGCTCCCAGTTTCTTTGCGGATTCAGGCTGTTAGAAGTCTTGCAGGGAGAACGACGCTTCTGCTAACTCGTATCTTCTCCACGGCGATCCAAGTCATTACTTTCAAATATCCATTCATCAAAGATTTTTCCAACTCCATGCCAGTCCCCATCCTTCGTCCCTGCTTTCTTTCGCGGAACGAACTCCACAATGGACCCGCCGCCAAAATCTACAACCCAGGCATTAAAGCTAGTATCGATGACAATATTCCCCGGATGAACGTCACTCCACACAAGATCATGAGAATGCAACTGCTCAACGGTATCTGTAACTTGCTGCTTCCATCTTGCATGATATTCCGAAGCTAACGCGCTGTTCCTGTGGCTATATAACGAGTCGCCGGTTGAAGGTATAAGGTCTAATAGAAGACCGATCGTCATCATGGCGTCGTCAGATACCACGATGCTATGTAGATTCGCTACTTTGATTTTATCCTGTAACCTGGCATGGCGAATACGCAAATGCATATCAACCTCTCTAAGAAATTGCTTCTCATCATCCGCAGGCTTGAAGAACCTGGAAGTACCGTCACTAAGAATAGCTTTCTGAGGAACCTCGGACATATAATCGTCCCATTCTGTATCCGAAGCGATTCGAAGATCCGATGCCTTCGAACGAGGGACTTCGGAGAAGGGTGGAAGGTCTCCGGATGGTATCATTAGACGGAAAGCATTCATAGTCCCGCGATCCCGAGTGCCCTTGGGACAAAGTGCGGATCCCGAAACCAAGAACTGCAAATGATGGGTCGGTGGATAATAGAAGTCTTTGAAGGTGATTTCTTTCGGGACGTTTAATGTACTCTCCCGGAAGTAAGGAAGGCATGGGTCCACAATCCATTCACACAATACATCATGGTCTTCCTCATCATCGTCCTCCATGGCTTTGGCTACCATCGCGGAGTATTCTGTCTCAAAGCGGCTTCTTCGGATATCTTTGCGTGAAATAGTAATGTGGAATCGCGTGGCTCGACACATGACGGTCACCCATGAGCTGTCGAGCTCGATGTGGCTGTCAATCACTGTGTGGCTCATATTTTGGAATGCGTCCATTCCAGCAGATGAGGTTTTGGATAGCTTGCTGGGAAGGGATCTCTTGCGCAGTATGGGTCGTGTGATACTGCTTTCTCGGGCGACGTGTTGGCTGGAAGCGGGGGCTGGAAAACGAAAAAGTTGATGTCTGGCGTGTCGGGTTTGGTTTGGTTTGAGTACAAATATCGGTGGCGCAGTCAGAAGGGTACTATATTGGAAACTCTTTAGTTGTACAGTATCAAGCTAGTAAAATTCCAGTGCACGACCAAGAACGAACCTGGATTTTTCATAACTATGATTTATATGCCATGACAGTCGAGTTACTAGGAGAGCATCGGCGGCCTTTTAACACCCGAAACCTATTTTATTTTTACGTCCGAGAAATAGAAATCAATAGGGTAGGCGCGCGGTAAGCTGTTAATTTGAGAATAAAGTCTTTTTTGATCGCCTAGATCTTGTCCCTTGGATTCCTAGTACTTTCAGGAGGTGAGAAGGTATAACAAAGGCGCCAAAGCCCCTGGAATTGATATAGATTATTCTATAGTTGAAATAAGACCCTCTTGTACTGTACTGCCTCTTGCTCCTTCAAAAACTTAAATTGCTACGCTGAAATCAAAAATGCACGCTCCAAAATTGAAAATCCTTTACTCGGCGTATGTATATCACCGTGTCTGTCGAAAATGTCTGTTCCTCGTAACATTTCCAGAGGATTTGTCCGGACAAAGGAAAATATCAAGCCCCTTCTGAATGCCGATCGTGACTAGACAAAGCCTTGCGATCCAGTTACCATGCGCTCTTACCACACTACTATTCAGCGGAGGATCTAGAAACTCCTCTCATGAGTCTACCGACCTTGAATTTGATCTGGCTACAAAATTAGACTCGTGGGAGTAGGATTGAACGCAAATTCTGAGACGTCGCCCCTCTATTCTTTCAAGGGCTAGCAGTAGCAATATATCTAGGTCAGCGACCCAATTGCCACGGTTATTGACTGATATAATGGATTCTAACATGAAGACTTCATCATATCAAATACCGTGTGGTCCATTACTAACTGGGGTGGGGGGCTGTACTCCGTGAATAAAAGATCAAGTGACGTTCCACGGAAACTGTCTTCTGGCTTTCTATCAAATACTGGGTGCGTAACAACATTCCAAGACTCGGGCCCAACAGAGCGTATAAGCGGGTTACTAAAAGCGCGACGCAGGACAAAGTACAGGGACGATCCAATTCCCGCGCCTGGAAACCTCCAAATGTGCTGTCTGTAATCTGCCCCTTTTTCCGTGCATCACGACGTGATCTAACGGCCCAGTTCCAAGAGTGAACCGGGGTTTTAATAATATTGATCGATATGGTTGCACCTGGAAGTAAGCGATATACCTGGTAAGCGGCGGCGAGAGCTTGAAGTGACTTCCTCCGTATGGATCCAATTATCGTTATGGCTTTTCATGCTGGCTATTGGATACTCAGGATGCAAGTGCGTATCTTCTGTATTCTCTGCTGTTCCAACAGGCCCGACTGCCTTGATATGTGCAATATGTGAAAGGAGTAAGTCAACCCGGATAGAATGATCGGCCATAAGGGAGGTGGCATCTCTAATGTCAAATGGATTTTCGTTTTGCGGAATTGACATATATGATATATCCGTATTCGTGCTGGCAATAGCTCGGACAAGTGGCACTATGAGCAAAGTGGAGTTTTTCTTTTGATGTCTTGATTAATTCGAGCCTCTATTTTAGTGTTCGTGAAACATTCTAAGACCCATTGTTTTTGCGGAGAGAATAAGTACAAACTAAGATTATAAACCGAATTATCCGGAATTTTGGTTTCCACCTATCCTATCACGAGAAAAACGTGGCGAGCCTGAGTGTCACGTGCATCTCCTCCAAAATCTTGCTATCCAACTAATCCAGCGCACCAGTTGCCATGGAATTGTAATATAATCACGTAATATTTAGATAGAAATATTATAAATACACTAAATTGTTTCATAAGCAAAAAGCAGGTTCATTTATATTAGAATCAAAGTGATGTAGTTTCACCACGGGACACTAAAGGCTCGCCACGTTTTTCGCAGGGCCCACCCTTGTAACCTCCACCCCTTATAACCTCCACAAATAATCTTGGAGAATTATATTCGAAACTCAGCGATGGATTCTTGAGCGCCTTTGAATCTTTTGTTGCTGTTGTTTGTTGCCGTGGATCCGTTCACCACCGTCGAAGTTATAAATATGAAAAGGGGAGTAGGCTGATTTTCTTCCTCTTTCCATTTCGCCTTGTCAATTCGCCGGCTTTTTCATTTCTCTTCTTCACTTCGCAGTCACTCCTTTACATCTGTTTTCTTCAATATGTTCCGTTCATTGCAGGCAATTACCTTCCTCGCATTGCTCGCATTTGCAGCAGCGAACCCCACTCGTTTTCCCCCTGTCGAAGTTGCTTCTGACGAGTGTGGCTTCGAAGACGATACACCTCCCGATCCTTTTGAGACTACAACTGCCTCTATCAAAGCTGCTTCGTCCTATGCTACTCCGGTTACGACTGCCTCTGTTCAAGCTGCTCCCTCAGCAGGCTCAAGCAGGGCTTCGTCCCTAACAACCTCGGGTTTTGCGACCCTTCCCGCTTCCTCAGCTTCACTAGCTGTCAAAGCTGTCCAAGCTACTTCCTCTGCTACCACGTTTGTGACGACCATCAGCCAAGCTGCTTCTGACCACTGTGGCGACACAGATTATGTGGTTCTCACCGACACGCCATGGATCGTCTACAACATGCTCTACAATGCCGACCAGATGGTCGGCACGCAGTGCACCAACTACCAAACAGCTGGAACCCTTGCAAGTGGAGTTCAAGAGGTGGTGTGGAACAGCGTGACGAACATTGAATATGTCGAGAGCACGTAAGTCTGCCTTCTTACCAATAGCGGCGCTTTAAAATATAATACTTCCCCGCAGGAACAATGTACCAAAAGGATACTCTTTCGTGGGTCTGACAGAAAACCTTGAGAACACCATTTCGTCCATCTCTGCCATTCCGGCTAGTTACACATGGACACGCACAAATACGACTGCGTTCAAGGGCAATGTCTGCTTCGACTTTATGACCAGTGACACGAAAGGAGATTCGACCTCGACCTCTGCGCAAGAACTCATGCTGTGGCTTCAATATGAAGGAGGTCAGCTTCCCATTGGCTGGGGAGATGCTGTGGCTACGATTGACTCTCTTTTTGGGACGAGCTGGAAGTTGTATGAGGCGAAGAACACCGGTACTGGGATCACAGTGCATAGCTTGCTTCCCGACACTCAGTTCGATGGGAGCTTTGATGGAGATCTGAAGGATTGGATGGATGCTTTGGTGACAATTGGAACGTTTACGGATTCGACTTACGTCAATGTCGGGAATGCTGGGTAAGTTAAATCAAATCTGTACGCCTGTAGCAAGACTCTAACGTGTGGGTCAACAGGACTGAGTTCTTCTATGGGGACAGCATCTTGAATGCTACGTTAGGATTACAGATCAACTTGAGCTAGAAGACTGTTTTCTAAAGAGGTCTCCTCGTGCGTAGTTTTCTTTGCCGAGGAGGTTATTCGTTTTTTCTTCAAAAAGAATCCATCCTTCCCAGAACACAATGGACTTCTTTGCATCAGATGGTCTGATGGTGTATATCGTTTACTCATATATAGTGAAATATATTATAGGATTAGTAGAATGAATGTTTTACCGCATGAATATGAGAAATGTCTTTTGCATGTTTATTGCAAGATACTAATCTAAAATAAGCTAATGGTGTATGAGGCCCGCGTGTAACTCAGTAGGGAGTGATCGCGATTGCCTATATAAACCGCGCAATTTCCGCGCCCGCGTGCCCTCAGAGCAGAGTATTAAATTCAAGGGTCCATGTTACGAAGTATCTGAAAAAGGTACGACAGAGCGTGGGCGCTTTGTAGATAGTAGAATAGAGAAGAAAAAAAGGTTCAGAAAAAGCACTTGAATTCTTTTTGACATATTCTAGGAGATCCCGGATCTCCTCTCAGCTAAGAAGGTTTGTTTCCTGTACCCCACCACATTCAACTATAGCCTCCTCGATTCCAGACCTCACCAAAGTTCGTTCTTCGATTTTCAATATCAACGCCCTATCCTTACTCCACTGTAATAAGAGGCTCGGGCCGGCCTTATTAATCAATTATTATAGACCTTAAAGGCCCTGAAGAACTGCTGACACTTTCTGTGACGCGGCTCGCCGATATCACTTTGTGTATTATATACCCAATACCACATGTGGCAGCGATTAATACCAAAGCGACTGTCACCGCAGTCTTTATATTAGATGCTAATGGCCTTGTCCATACCAAAGCAATGGGGATAATAATGACTGCTACAGCTCCAATCCAGGTGAGGACTTGAACCCACGGCACGTTCTTTAACCAGCTGGAGATTCTCTCCTGCTGGAAGGCTACTACAACGAAGGGTATAGATAAAGCCCCGGAGATGCTCACTGCGTAAATTCAGTATTCCACTCAAGCAATGTCGAGAGGGAGCGTGGATTCTTACGCATATACTTTAACACGAATAGTATCGGCAGCTTCCCATTCTCATTCACAGGAAAAGCCTCTAAATTAATGGCAAAAAAAGCCGCCGTAAACGACAGCGGAAGCTATTCTCTCTTATTAGCCCCCATGACCACCCATTCCTCTCTCCTAGAAATTAATCTCAACTCACAAAAATAATGGTAACCACCGTAAACATCAAAATTGTCTTCCCCTGCCTCGCCGTCTCCTCCCCCTGTCTCACCGTCTCATCCGCCTGCTCCCTCGCCAGCTTCGTCTGCTTATTTAACTCCTGTACCTGCTCTGTAGTCAGTTTAGTTTGTTCAGCAGCGAGCTGGGCTTGTTCCAGGCTACGCTCCCCTTGCTGGCGCGCGAGGTCTGCTTGGTGGAAGGTGTTCTCGGCTTGTTTGCGCGCGGAGAGGGCTTCGGAGAAATTGGCTTGTTTTTGCTTTAGGTCCAGAAGATGCTGGATCTGAGAGAGAGATGTAAGAATTTATTTTAAATCGTGCCTGGGGACGAACTTACTCCTTTGTAGGAAACTTCGGTCATCTTTTTCATTTTTTGGATGCGGTAGATGTGGCTGTCTAGCACCCTGTTGTGTTCTAATGAGAGATTTTCGTCTTTGCTGGTAACAGTTGTGGTGCCTTTCGTGAGCTCTCGTGTCAAATGGGCCATGTCTTCTATGGTCTTTTTCTGGTCATCGAGCACGATCTGTAGAATGTCAAGCTCGCCGCTGATATCCTTGATTTCTACCAGCAGTGCCGTCTCCTTTGTGATGTCTAATATCACGTTCTCCTGTTTGAGACTATCGGTGAACTCTTGAAGACATTGTGCTTCCTTATCAATCTGGAATAGTTCAGCAAGGGAAGGGTGGAAGACTTCGTAAATAAACTTACAATATTTCCGATGGAACGTTCGAAGAAATCTAGAAATTGGAAGGCGTCTGGGACTGAATACTGATCGAACACATTAGCGCAGGAGTTTATGATCAAATTTGCTAGTTCATAGATCGTAGTGATCGGAGCTCGTGCTGAAAGCTTTAGATACCTGAGAATCGTCTGATGTACATCCAAGGGGTCTTCGCGAATGGCACGGAACGCTTTTGGCTTCGCAGTTGAAGAGCTTGTGCTTTTTATACTTCGAGTATCCTCACGACTTGGTTGCTTTGCTTGTTCTGCAGCATAGGTAGGTGTGTTGTCCTGGAAATGTAATGGTATTTCATGATCTGGAGGGAGCGAAGGAGCAAGATGCGGGAGTACCGGCGGTGGAGGGGCTGGAAGACCCATTGCGCTAGACAGACTATCCCTCATCGTAGCAGGAGGCTGTTCTGTTTTGATGGGAGATTCTCCTCCTTCTACGTCCTGGTCAGAATTTTTCACTGGTGACTCCGCGGGTTCGATCATCCGTTCGCGAACATCCGATTTTTTCCCAGACGACCGCACCGACCTGCCACCTATCCACCTCGGTATGCTGGACGGTTTCTTTTTCTTCTTCTTTCCTTGTGGAAGGTTGGCTATATAGGGGGGTCCTCCAGTCCTTCCATGCCATCCTGGAGGTGGAGAAGGTGGACCTGGCCTATGTATCTGAGGCTGAGGTACAGAACTTGGCCTCTGCAAAGCCGAGGTTGTTGGTAGACCGCTTGACTCTGGAACACCAGCAGTGCGGTTGTCGGGAAGAGGGTCCTGTTTTGGCACCGAGGGAGGCTCGTCTAATTTGGTGTCATGAGCCTTCTCTTCCGGACGCAGTTCATCTTGCAGTTCCGACTGCCATCGTTGTGGGAAGCAGCTTATGACTATATCTAGATACATCCTAGGTTAATCTCAAAGTACGAAAAGCCCCAGTGCTTGCCTACCTCCGTTGAGTATCCACAGCCATAACTGATCAACCATAAATATCTTTGCCTCAGAGGTTGTCCTCCTCGTATAGCGATAAACTACTTGGTCGGCATCTCTCTGGGAGGTACTTTCAAGATGGGTGTAGAAGTACTGGTCAAGCGTACGCCGTGGTTGCAGTGGTGGAGTTTCTCCAGGCTTTGTCGGAAATAGATAACCCATGATTAGATCCTTATCCGGATGATCTTTGGACATCCATTTGTGCTCAGAAGGCCCGGATTGCTGTGTATCGGTTCTATCAGGTCCTTTGCCTTTTGACTTCGGACCATTCGAATTGCCTTGTGATGGTATAGGGGAACTGCGTGCTTCTTGTCCAGCATCTTGATCTCCTATATTTTCAGGAGGCGGTGGAGCACCAAGAGGAGGGCCAGGAGGCTTGCTGCTGCCAGCGAACCAACGGAATGCACTTGGTTTTGCTGCCTTCTTCTTGTGGGTTGAAGGCTTTATAACGATGACAGGTTCTCTATCGGGAGGGTGTGAGTGAGAACCAGAAGGTGGTTGAGGGGCGCTACCCGCGGCTCCAAAAGGAATGCCCAGTGGAGGTGGTGGAGGCCGGGCACCAGGTCCAGTGTGCCCCCTCCTTTCTGGCCGTGGAATTCCCAAGCCGGACATCCCTGGGTGGATCCCTGGGTGGTGGTACAGAGCTGGTTTTGGTTCTGGCATAGGCCAACACCAACGCATGGAAATCGTCCAGTCGGGCTCGATTATTCTTTCCCAAACTTGGGGAAGAATGATCTCTCCATTCGGACCAATCAAATCGTAATGACCGTCCTGAACGCGAGGACGGTCATTGACATGCCAAAAACATTGTGTTATCAATTCTTTCATTCCCTGCAGATAGTTAGTTCAACATCAATTCGAACTCACGGTAGAGGAGGTATTTCTTACAGCCCAGGTTGCTACCATATCAAATGGAAAAGAAAACTTTCTCCCAACGGCATCCTTGAAATGAATAAGCTTTTTTCGTTTAGCATTTTGAATAACAGGCATATAGCCGTCTTCAAATTCCGGAAAAGCAGCTCTTGTACGACGCGATAGTCTCGACTTGCGAACACGCTTGGCCTCTTCCGTTGAAGTAGGGGGGAGGTCCCTGCCATTTTCAATTTCGTACTTTACCTCAGATATGATTGAAATCATCTCCTCATAGGCATCATGTGTTTCGAAGTGAAGGAAGGGGATCTTCAGAGAACATCAGCTTAAACTGCCCCAGAAAGCCGAGATATATACTTACAAACAGCATGACATGATCCGCCGGGCTGTCCCCAAACGAACAATTTTGACCAGACTCACAGCGGCGTTAGTCATGAAAATGGGCCAGAGAAACTTAAATTACCTTTACAGCTCGACAGAGAGGGCGCATAAATGAAGAGTGTGCCGTGGAAGCTTGATATTGCCGACCAGATGCATTGGACAAGCCAAGGCTCGATTTGAGATCATCATCCAGCATCGCCGCCCCAGATTTGCGTTCAGCAACGAGTCGACTGACTAAGGCCTGTATTTTATGGTCAGGAGTGCTTGACCTGTATGACACATATCGCCTTCGAAAATTGAGTCTTGGGGTAACTGCCAAATGAACACAGAACCATACCTCAACCCACGCCATCTGAAAGATTGTCAGTACTCGGACGCTTGTCGGTAGGTGGGAGGCAGATAGAAAATCCTACATTATTGGCCGGAAGATGATACCATCTGAAACTGGGTCTAGTCCCAAGTATCTTCGGGTCTTTGTCCTTGCCCATGATAGCCTCCGGACCTATCCCATACAGAATATCAAAAACAGAAGCCGAGAGTGGGACTCTTTCTTCACAACCTCCAACAAAGAAGTCGACAATGGTAGCTTCGAAGCCACGGCAGGCCTTGAGCCTGTTGAACTGATCCTCTGTCGCCGGAAGAGATGGCACATGCGTGAATCGAGATTCCGACCCCTTCTTATTAGAGCTGTCAATGGAAGGACCTTGGACTAACAGCGCTTTTTGGAGTATCTTCAAAATCTCCTGATCTGTATCATCTCCATTTGCAAGGCGTTCAAGTATTCCCTCTTCCTCGAGTGGCTTCTTATTCGCTCCTTGACGGAGAAGAAATTCAACAAGCGCTAGTTTTCTACGGACCACAGCACTGTACAAGGCTGTGCGACCTTTTAGAACCTTGAAATCGATGTCTTGTCCATGTTCTAGGAGAATTCTGGCGACTTTTTCATGATCGTTCTCGATAGCTTGATAGAAGGCAGTGGTCTGAGTCTTGACGTTGAACGACTTGACTTCGGCACCGAAGGACAGGAGAGCCTCGACGAGAGAGAGATTTCCCGATTTTGCAGCAATGTATAATGGCTTGCTGCCATCCTTGGTAGACGCTTCTATGTCTGCTCCCTTCTCTATCAGCAGCCTAAGCACCGATTCGTGACTGTTCAGGACTGCTAAATGTAATGCTGTTTGCCCATCTCCATTTGTTTCGCGGATGTTGGCCCCGCCTTCATTTAGGAGGCTGCA
Organism: Lachnellula arida; assembly: GCA_007821475.1. Taxonomy (NCBI): domain Eukaryota; kingdom Fungi; phylum Ascomycota; class Leotiomycetes; order Helotiales; family Lachnaceae; genus Lachnellula; species Lachnellula arida. The sequence continues at coordinate 1,215 of QGMF01000378.1, read as the reverse complement.
TGCCAGCTCTTCGTTCCCGTCTCTTCCTGCGTCCAGCAGAAGCGTGCTCTCAATCTTCCGCTGCGGCCTGGAGTCGCTTCCGACACTAACGAGCTCCATCACAGCCGTTGCGCTTCGAATTCGGGAGCAATCGAGTCGTCACAATGCAAGTTTGCAATGCTTAATTGTTGAGCGTCTCGGAGAGCCTCTTGCAGCAAAGCCTCGGAGTGAAGTTCCGCTTCGGGATTGTGCCGAGCAGGTTGCATGCAGTGCTGTCACTCCTCTGTGCAGTGCTCTGTGATGGCTGTGCGATTGCCAATTGGGGTCCTGCTACTGGCCGCAGGAACAGCCTCACGCGAAGAACAACTATCAACTGATGAGAACGAGAATCCCAAAACATACCCGACTTCCTCTTGAGGGTACAGCATTGATTTCTGCCTTCCTTACGATGCCCATCACTCGCTATGAGATCTCATGGCAGAGTAAGCACTCCAGTATCGCCTTCTGCCGTATCGGCTTCTGGAAGAACCAAAAGCTCATAATACTGGCACAGGATTGCTACCATTTCTCGGAATGCAACATCTCGTCATAGCTATACTCTCCATAGCAATAATCACCATTTGTACTTTCATGCTCATTTCTGTCTTCACCAGCCAAAATTGCCATCCCAAATTGCTAACTGACACATACGACAGCAATTGTCGTCGCCGGCTGCACATCCCACCGTCTCGCCAACATATACCTCCTCTCGCTTTCATACGCGAATAGTACCATTTCAGCAGCTGTCGCAACTCACCCTGAGCAGGTGAATACGAACATCACTGCCATATTCAGCAATATTGCCAACACCTCTTCCCTTGAAGTCAGGGCGGGATATCTGGGACTATGCATGCGCCGGAATCAAGACAAATGGGAATGCTCAAGGAGCGGAACATTCCTAGCCAGCATCCTGGAGTCGAGCAGTGCAAGCACAGGTGATCCTTTCAATGTAATATGGATCTCCTCCAAGTTCAGGAACCAGATTGTCTTCGATGGGCTGACGTACGTGTTCAGTCCAGCCTCCCGAATTCCTTCTCTTTAACAAATAGCCAGATTCATAGCCATGGCCCTCTCCTTCCTTGCTATCCTCCTCCTGTCAATCCTCCTACCCTACGCCTGGCACACCGAGACTGTCGCAAGCGGCTCCGACGAGACTGTCCCCCCATCCCCCGGCTGGCAGAGGGGTGAGCCTGTCGT